>BMAO01027021.1:0-65148 GCA_019973975.1 Trichonephila clavata
AAAATGTTGAAAGAGATGTTTCAGATCATTTTATTCCATTGGTATTCTAGATTAGGTGTCTTACAGCTGTATTCACCATCATCTGGACTGGACTATGAAACCTTGGAGCAAGGAAATTGAGATTAAGAAAAAGCAAAACCACTGGTTTAGAATTTCCTTTCACCAGTAATCATATAAATTATATTTGTATACAACAGAATTTTCAGTAGAAACAATTATTCTCTATAACATTTATAACAGTAAAAAACACAGAATCACAGACAGTGCTGTTTTCAAAGTAGATACATTTCAGCTTCTGTTGCACAAATTGAAAAGTATCAAGTTCTTATCATTTATGGTAGTGACTAAACATAACACAGTTGAAATATATGTAAACAATCATCTAAGTTGAAATTTAATTTGTTTATGCAGTAAGACAATGTCACCAAGCAGAAAATTTTCCAAAATTTACCCTAAATTTCTTAAATATTACTTAGATACTGATCAACTACCTTAAATCTCCCATCGAGAGCGATTTATTGTTTAAAAGAAATTCAATCAATAGTAAAAACAATAAATTGTTAGGAACACATGCAAGATCTGTGAGTAGTTAGTACTCACACAAGATGCATTGCATGAAACAGAACATCAATGGCATTGTTCTCTCCATCATTTCTTTTCAAATTTACTTTTTAAACAAATAAATAACATGAAGATCATATTTTGCTGAGAGGAAACACAGTTTAAGAGAATGTACCTTCGTAATAAGCACACCTTGTTTACTATAATTATCAGCTACCACTAGAGGTTTACATAATATATCATTAAATTGTCTCAAGTATGTAATCTTTCCATATTTAAGTTGATTCAACTTATAAGTAGGTGTGCAACTACTTGATCGTAAGCATTCACCAAAGGTTAATTCTCGATAAACACATTGTTCATTTCAAATCAAATGTAGAATTCTTTCTTTTATAATGATGTTCAATAACAAAAATTTTGAGATTTCTTCTTCAAACAATAAAAATTTACATTCATCTCTTCGGTTCAATTAATTAGTACTTTATAAACGACAACAAAGGTACATAAATTTTTTGACAATGTACTTTTACATGATAAAAGGAAATACTTGGACAAAAGTTGGGCCCTTTTCATTGAAAAAAAACGTGTTGCATGTTGCAGTTGAATGGGGATAGTAAAACAAGCAATAAATTCAATATGTAAAAAATTAAATACTTACACTACAATTGCACGGACTTCTGTTTCACTTGGCAATTTGCTCCAATTTGTTATAATCGGAAAATAATCCAAACATACATTATCGATATTACCGCGTTAACATTCAGCCAGCTATCTCACTGCTGATTAAACATGAACGTTCGAAAGGGAGTATTTTTAACGTCTTCAAATTTATTTATTTCATGAATCACTGCAGAAAAAGTTATCTCAAATAGTGTGAGTCCGTAGAGCTCATAAATGTAATATTTCTGCTTAAAATAGGGATTATATCCCTCAGGTCATTTCATAATGGTTTAAACCAGGACCCAAAAGAACAGTTACAAGTAGACCTCTTAAGAAACTCTCATGAATTTTCGGAAGCTATTAGTTACAATAAATTTAAAAACATAATTTAAAAGAATAAAATTCTCTCTCTCTTTTTTTTTTTTTTTTTTTGCTTTATGGACAAGTTCTACCGTAAAGCTTACTATGGGGGCGCTGCGGTCATTAAAACCCTCAACTTCTTCCGGTTTCAACAAAATAACATTGTTTTGTATACAAACTTAAGCAGGTAATTTTAATTTTCCTTGCATTCTTAAGCAGAATTTTTAGCCTTTTAAAATTACCGACATGAAAGAGAGTAAACTATGCACTCTTTGTTCCACATGTGGATCTTTTTCTGGAACCTCTACGAATTTTTAAATCACCGTTTAATTTACCGCTGTCCTACGAGTCTATCCACATGGCTACAATAGGAGACTACTTTGCAACCGAAAAATTGGTAAGCGAGAGTTAAATCTGTGTTATTTAATAAGCATTTCAATACAAGTTTGTGTTTAAATGATATTATTCAAATTTTGTTGTACTTTTTTCGAAATAATCCCGTGTATTTGTTACAACATTGCTCGATTCTTATTTATGGTAACCTTGGCAGCAATTTTGGCAAAAATTTTCACAACACACAATCAGAAATAATTTTCGACTGCTTTTCTTTATATTAATTACACAATCACTATATTTGTATTTCTTGAAAAAATGTTAATTAAAAGAAAAAATAGCTTATTTCTGTTACAACGAATATTTGTTGTATGAATTCAATTGTTTTTTGCGTTGCATAGTGGGTGTAATTACGTAACATAGAAATAAAAGTTATCTAGATACACTAGTTTTGTTAGATTAATTTTAAAATTTCTAGGTTACATAGAATCAGTTGTGCTAAAAAAATAAGTGTAATATTTTGTTTTATGATTTATAATATATCGTTTTTATGATTGAGATGATTTTTTAATTGAAATGATAATTTTAACTAAGCCTTTGTGTGAGATGTTTATTTTGCTCTTGTACATAGTCAACTATTATTAATATAGATCTCATGAATTAAGCATTGGCAATTATTATAGGAATTAAACTGCTTTGTAGAGAGCTCGGAGCATCCTGAGAGATTATGTATTGTGAATATTTGCCTGCATGGAGGATCAAGGTTCTTCAAGCTTCATGAACTGATATGATACACATGAAATGTAGAAAGTGCAAAATACTCACTTATTTGGTATGTTCGAATTTTATTAATAATTTAAAGTAATCCAAGTAATTATGCTAATTTACATATTTATTTAATTCATACATATTTGTTAAAATGAAGATTAGCAATTGATTTGTTTTCAATTTATTCTAAATTTAAATTGCATTATGAATTTTTTGACTGATTTTTGACTTTTATGAAAATTTTACTTTTAAATCATTTTTCTTGCAGAAATTTTTCCATAAATTGAAAGAATTAGGACAATCCAATGGAGTTTGAAGCTGAATACCAAAGTTGTTCTGGAAAAAAAAATTACAATCGGGTTCTATTTGTTATTTGTAAATGTGTGTGTGTGTATTTTTTATGTTAATCATCCAATTTATATATATATATATATATCTGTATAGTGTTTTTTTTACTTGTGTTAAAGACTTTTCACACAAATTAAAGACTTCACATAAATATGTTGTATTAAAGTCCTTTTACAGCTTTTGCAGAAATGTGAAGATATTCTGTGTAAATTTTTAACCAAAATTCTTAGTTATGTATCCTGATTTTTATTAAAGGGAAATTTTAACAGGATAACTCCTTTAATACTATGGTAAATTTATATCCTTTTTTATTTTAAATTCTGAAAATATAAAAAAAAGTTTCTAAACATGAATTTTACTTAGTATTATAATTAAATATAAGATAATATGCAAGAGATTTTGCTTCTTACATTCAGTTAGAATTATTTTGATCTTAATTAACTCAAAAGAATGTAATATTTAGCAATTTGAATTAATATGAATGTATATATTTGAATTGTGTGTATGTCATTAGTTAATTTTATAATTGCCGCTATTTGATTTAAAAATTCTTCAAATAATTCTATAGTATTATAGGTATATGAAAATAAGCACTGTATAATTCAAATAATTATAAATGAACAATATGTAATTTAAGCATTTACAAATAGAAAAAATATGTAGCTTAAATTGTAAATAAACACTGTGTTGTTCAAAATAATGGCAAATAAGCAATTTTTTAAAATTTTCAATGACCAAGGTTACAGAAGGCTACTCACTACAAAAAGGGAAGGTCTGCGGTGTTAAGTGGATATTCAAACTCAGCAAATAAACAGTTTGTATTTCAAATACTTACAAATAAAAAAATGTACTATTCCAATACATGCAATTAATACCATTGTACTATTGAAAATGGTTGCAAGTTAACATTAGATAATCTCAATTTATTGTAATTAGCAGTGTATTTTTCTTTGTATTATTTTTATTTATGAAGGTGACCAAATAAATTTTTTTTAAATGTTTTTGAAATTTTTTATTTTATATTTAGAAATCTATTTATCTGTTTTACATATAAACTTTCATTAACCAGTTCGTAAAATTCATTCTCAATCTTTTTGAAAGAATCTGTCATTGACAGAATTCAAAGGACTAAGGCAAGCATTACAAAACTAATGAATTTAATTACATGCATACTATTGATACTCTTTAACAGCACCAGAGAGCTGGTTCATTGACACTATCCAGTATGTGCTTCTCATAATAACCACCCAAACTTGCTACTTTGCAGCGATTTCTACTTTTAACAGCCCCTCGTAGGGGAATTTTGACTGTACAAAATTATATACATATTGGGATTACAATATACCTGTGTGTGTGTGAATGAATTTTTTAAGGCATAAGTTAAAAATAACTTTTTAAAATTTCTGGCAAAACATATTTATTGAAAAATTAAGAATTGGTGTTTAGAAATTCCAATAATTTTCATCATATTCTATTACTTAGCAATGAAAAATCTTTCAGTAAATGTCACAAATGCTGCAACATGAGAACAAACTTCTCTTAATCTAAAAGAATGCTAATTTTAAATATAACAGATGAATGCAAACAAGTAGAATTGGACAGTTTCAAAGAACACAAAAGTTTAAATGCCCTATTATAAGAATGGTATGGAACATATTGGAGAATTATTTTTAAAATATACAGTTACCCTCAAAATAATTAAAAACAATGAATCTCATAAAATATTGAAATTCATATGCAAATTGAGGAATGAAGATAAGTTATCCTTTTTATTAATTTGAAAAAACAATATACACCTAGCCATGCATGTACAATGACCAGTGCTGGAAGCTGAAATCCAGCATTAAAGGTATTTATATTCAAAGGTTGACTAACCTGTACTAATTAAAATAAAAACGATTAAAACATTTATATGTACTGAAAGAGGGTTTACTTAAATTTGGATTTTAATATAAAATCTGTTAATGAGTCAATAAGTTGTTTTTCTACCTCAATTGTCATTCTCAGATGCCCAATAACTTAGAAAGTTGTGAAAATTGGAAAAAAATTCTTGAATTATTTCCCAGTAAACATGGCTTGCAAAATCAAGACACATTCATCAATAATTGAAACGTCCCGTATAATGTAGATAATCAGGGCTGAAAGTTAAAATTTGCTGTTGTAAATATCAAATTTCTCATATTCTTGAATAAAGTTATTTTGAATACTGATTAACGTAAATAATTTTATTTGAAAATGTCTAACATATATTTGCTTAGATTTTCAAATGCATTTTAATATTTTATTCTGAAATGTTGCTGTAGCTAGAATTCTTGAAAATTGGGTATTGAACTTATTAAAATTTTCTCAATGCATGTATTGTTATAGGAGCTAAATTCATTATTTGTCATGTGTTACTCAGTTAGTTCTTGCTTACTGCAAGTTACTTATTGATAATGTACTAATTTCTCTACTGATGTTTAAATTTTATAAAAGAAACCTTTTTCTTTTTTTTAAAAAAAACTTCATGTTATTATCAAATATTTATTTAAATCTAAATTGAAAATTCTATCTCACATGTAAACCAAATAAAATAATGAATATATTAATCTAGATATCCGTCTAATAGTAATACTCTGAAATATATTTTCCCAAACTTTATGTAAATACTAGCTTTCATGGCCCGGCGTTGCACGGGCTTATACCGAGGGTATAACTTAATACCCATGTTAATTTCTTCCTTTTATTCTAACGCCAACACTTTTGTGGGGTTTCACGCGTACGATGTGAGTGCATGTCCCGTGAGTGCGTGTCATGGCTTTGTTGCTTAACATTTTCCCTTCTCTTAACAAATTCTCGATCCTAGTACCACTGAAGACCCGCAGTGTTGGGGAGCGATGCACGTAAAATCTGTCGAGAGTTCAAACGTCCACCCGCTGGTGTGGTGTGGTAGTTAGGAGAAGGGGTGCCAGCTCAGGTGTCGTCCGCGTCACTTGACGATGGTTCAAAATTACTTGGACCGTCCCCAAAAGGCCTCGTGTAGCTGAACAGTATGACGTTAATATTCACTCAATCTTCACAAATTCAGCACTTCCAATATTATTTTCTGAAATTACTTTGATTTCTTTGTTTCTTTCCTCTCCGCTTAGCCCGGCGTTGCACGGGCTTTTACCGAGTGAATAACTTCACCCTCATGGAAATTTCGTGTTTCCCTCAGGCCGATAGCACCTGTGTGTGTGCGCGCGTGCGTGCGGTGTGAGTGATTTCTTTAACAATGTCATAAAAACTCCCTTTTTCGAAATTTGTTCTTGCGTTGGTGTGGTGTGGTAATTATTAAAGATGGGTGAAAGCTCATGTGTCGTCCTCGTCACTTGAGCATGGTTGAAAATTTCAAGGTCTGTCACCAAAAACCCTCGAATAGGCAAACAGTGCGAATTTAAAAATCACCCACTCACTTTCCAATTCTTTCGTTTTACCGAGTGAATAACTTCATCCCCATGGAAATTTCGTGTTTCCCTCAGGCCGATAGCACTTGTGTGTGTGCGCACGATCTGAGTGATTTCTTTAACTATGTCATAAAAACTCCCTTTTTCGAAATTTGTTTTTGCGTTGGTGTGGTGGGGTGAATGCTCAGGTGTCGTCCTCGTCACTTGAGAATGGTTAAAAATTTCGAGGTCCGTCACCAAAAATTCTCGAATAGGCAAACAGGGTGAATTTTAAAATCACCCACTCACTTCAACGATATTGATTCATATGAGAAAAACTCATAAAATATGCAAAACATAATTGTTTTGTAAAAAAAAAAAGTTGTTTTTTTTCCTATAAAATTCTTTTTTTTTTGGCATTTTATTTTTTTAATCATTGATTCTAAATGATCAATGACTTTTTTAAAAATAATTTTCATTTAAATGCATCGATATTTATTCATTTTAGAAGAAATGATAAAATAGGCAAAGTATTATTATTTTGGAAAAAAAATCCGCATCGTAACAAATAAATGATGTTTGGTATTTAATTTATTCAATCACTGATATTAAAAGAGCAAAGTATGAATCTTTTTAGTTCAGATGGTTTACTTATCATAGTTATAAGAAATCCTTATACGTAACGATTGAAAAATTTCGATTAATGATTTACAGAAAACAATTCTTTTTTACTTAAAAAAATGTATATTTAAAGCAACAAAGAAAACGTTCTGATATAATATATTACGAAAAACCAAGCATATTCATTATTTTAACAATAATTATTTTCTTAGAGCTAAAAATAATAAAAAGGGTTTGTGTGTATGTGTGGTATTTTCTCATTTGCCAATGAATCCTTATATACTGGTAGCTAAAGTACAGTCCAGAAAACTATAATCTATCGTTTTATCCAGAAAAAAACAGATTATACAGTGTTGTCATTACATAATTAATCTAGTAATGAATAACGGAAAAAATATTGCAACAGCAAGTTTGACCTTGGCCGCTGAGCGTTAAACAGAGGGGGAAAAAAATAATAATAATGATTATCGCGCATGCGCAAAGCCTTTAGAGTGTCTTTAAATTAGGAGAAAAAATTTAATACAAGTATGAAAAGATCGACCGGCGGGTTTCTGCGAGGCGTACACCCTCCTTCGTTTTGACCACGCACGGTAGTGCTGCAGTTATAGTCTTGAGTGTAGCGGGAGCTCTGCGCACTCTGCCACAAGCGCAGTTAACCAATGTTTGGTGTAAAATCGCGTATTTTAAATTATTTTAAAAATCATTACCTTCATTTTAAGAGCATAATTTTTACGTTAATGCTCTCAAACATCACCAGCTATTTGCAAAAATAACGTACTTTGAAATAAAAAATGTAGAAATTACTACTTTTTAATTTATTTCTCAGAAAAACATAAGTTTACGAAAATCACAAAATGTTTTTTAAAATCCGTAATTTTGAAGCAATTTTTTCAATCTTCGTATATGTTACGGATAATATTACTGTACACACGGAAAAAAGGTTTCGTGAGATTATCTTCATAAATGACGAAGTTATTCAATGTGAAGTAAAAATTAAGACTACTTTTTAAAAATTCTTTAAAAAAAAAGTTTTGGAAATTTTATTTTTTAAATAAATGGATCTAAAAGAGAAAGGCTTGAAGTTAATTAGTGTAGAATATCGATTTAATAACACGAAAAGTAATTCATACCCAACGATTTAGAAATAATTTTCATAAAAACGCATCAGTTTTAACACTATTTTAAAAAATTCGAAAAAAATAGAAAATATCGTTATTTTACAAAAAAAATTACACCGTGTTGTGGCGAAATAAATGATCTTTCCGATTCTGTAATTATGTTTTGTCTAATTTCGACACCGAAAATCGGATGACAATTTTAATATGGTGGAAAACGTAAGATTACCGCTCGGCCGAAACGGAAGGGAAGTTCCGCCAAGTAAGCAACCGGCAGGAGTAAAATAATTCGGCGTTTTAAGGTTTTTAATTAATATCTTTTTAACTAATTACAATATCGGAATATAAATAGGCAATACGGCTTCCCCGGAAAATTCCCGATCTTTTGGTACCTTCCGCGACTTTCTGCGTGGTGCTGTTCGTGAGAAGATAGACGCACATAGATAGATAGATAGATAGATAGATACATACATACATACGTTTGTTTACCTTCGAATTTTAATAGTGTAAGATTAGAAAATAACGGCTAGTGTACATAGATTATTGGTTAATATGAAAGTATTTTTTGCTTTACAAGTGTATATATTATGATTGATAACAATGATACCATAAGTTTTTAATTTAATTCTCTTCTTGTAGGCAACTTTGAATTTAAATTAAATTTTTCATTTCCAATAAACATACATTATTATACAAGTTTTCCTTGTTTTGTGACATGATTCCAACATATTAAAATTAAAGGCAATAATATTGATTTTATAATGTAGTAATGATTCCAAACCATTGAAAAACATGCAAATTAAGGAAATTTGTTTTAAAAAAATTTTGATTTATAATTTATAGTAATTAATAAGAAAAGGCGTAACAGTCTTTAGAAATTCAATTTAATTATCCTTTGTCTTTAATATATTTTTCACTGATTGAATTACATATAAATTTTAAAAATAGTATAATATATATGAATACTATGGACTGTTTTAAAATACAATTTAAATTTGTAGAAAAATCTTTAAAAAATTACATAATATTAAGAGTTAGTTAACATGAAAGTTTTTGATTAATGATAAAAGATTTATTCTTTAATGAAAATGAATTTTATTTTTACACAGCACAATAAATTGTATATAACATAAGAAATTCATTAAAATATATAATTCATACAATAGTAGCATTTTCAAACACATGCTAAGTAATAAATATTTTTAAAAATATAACATATGTAAGCCAAACAAATATTTCGATACAATGTAAACTAAAATAATAAACAATACTAAAAACCTGGATATCCTAATGATATTAAAATATATATTCAAAAATATGTTATTTTATATAAAAATAAATAAAATAACATGATTTGTTATTCTCTAATAATTGCCAAATATACAAAACACAGAAATTAATTTAAAATTTCTGACAAAACATATGTTTGTAAAAAGCGAACAAGAAGCGTTTTTTTCAAATTCCAGTAATTTTCATCAAATTCAATAAATTGACAATGGAAAACTTTGTCAGTAGATGTTACAAATGGAATACGTACATACATATCAGAAATTAAATACACTAATTAATCTTAAGTTAGTCAAAAATTATTACTCATACTATGTGTAATTATAAATAATTACACATAGTTATAATTACTCTTCTTCAAATGAATATGGAAGAAATTTAATCCAATAACTAAAAAATGGCGGCAAGTACATGCAATATCTTAATGAATATAACATTTACACAAAAACAAATAATTAAAAAAATTTCCGAAGTATTTAATTACTTTTTGTTTTCGTAACCAAGAAAGAAACAAACGATTCAAATACATAAATACAATTATTATAATAAATCTTATGATATGATAACGCAAATTATAAACGATAAAACAAATCCAATACGCAAAATAACACTAATTACTTATTACACTTACACTAGTTACATATTCCAAAAAATGCGATAAGCAAGCAATTGTGGCAACCTTGCTCTAAGTGAGCTAAGAAATTAAAAAGGTATTTTAGAAAAGATACTGAAAGAAATAATATAAAATTCCGAATGTGAAAAATCTACAGATCATCTTCTTTCCATTTCGTTCAAAAAAAGTCTCAAAAACTTGCAATAGAATTTTGAAAAACTCAGTTGAATTTCGATGTTCTCCCATAGATTAACATTACACCGGAAGTAAGTGAGTTTACCACTCAATGTTGTTGTTTATTCTACTTCTGGGGTACTTACGGACTTACGTCACTGTAGCAATACAAACTTATAAAATAAGTGGACAAAATACTCAATTTTGTTAGAAGCATGTGTGAAGAAACTAAATAACTATTTCGTTTTGGGACTTTGCTTATATTTGCTAATCGAGAAGTTTATTGTTGGTTTTATTAAAAAAGAGTGGATCAGGATAGAAATGGTTTAAGGCAGTGATTCCCAACTCCCGGGCCATGGAACGGCTCCGGTCAGTGGATCAAAAGATACTGGGCCGCTCAAAAAACATAATTACTTTCACTTTTTTTTTCGTTTTTTACTATGATGTATTGAGTAATGTTCTACTGACAATCTAAAATACAGACAGTCAATGCCCCTTCTCCTCAGTGGGGCGTGGTAAAATTTCAAACATTGACCGGTCCGCAGCAATAAAAAAAGTTGGGAGAGTGAGAGAATATTAACGTCGCACTGTTCAGCTATACGGGGACTTTTGGTGACGGACCTCGTAATTTTGAACCATGATCAAGTGGCGAGGACGACACCTGTGAGCTGGCACACGCTCTTCTAACTACCACACCAACGGGAGGACGTTTGAGCTCTCGACAGATTCAATGTGCATCGCTCTCCTAGACGGTGGGTCTTCAGTGGTACTGGACTCGAACTCATGACACGCCAGCCACGAGTCCAATTCCTTGACCACTTGACTACCGCCCCCACATAAAAAGGGTGGGAAACACAAGGATTAGAGGGCAGCGCAAACGCACCCAGAAAGTTCGGAATCCAGTGCTGACGCCATCTATTGTTTAAAATACTATTTATCATCGTAATTATCTCAAATGAAAATTTTTCAAAATTCAGTTTATTCAGGAATTAATTTAGTCAATGAATATTAATTTGTTTTATAATATAATATAAATGACTGAAGACAAATACAGTAAAACCTCGACTTACACGAACTCGGAGTTACGCGACTTTCAAATCTCGGGGATTTGTCTTTTGTTTGAGCACTACACAACTTGATTAGTCACTCATGAAATTTGCAATGTCATTGAAGAAGTTGTCAATCTTGCCCGGCAAATAAATTAAGAAGTGGATAGTGAATACGTTCAAGAATTGCTGAATTCCCACCATCAAAAGCTGACAATCGATGAGCTCATAGAAATATTTCAGCAAGAGCAAAATATTGAAAAACTTGAGTCTTTAGACCCAGTTCATTCAGAAGATTGAATGATGATTGGTAATTTGACAGAATCCCTCAATTTAATTCAAAAAGGGCTACAAACTTTTTAAAATTTAGACTCCAAAGAAAAGCGTATTTTTTTTAACGAAATAAAGAATTGAAAAATTATTAGCATCATTGGAGTAGCTAATCGTAAGTGACAAAAAAATCAAAAATCAAAATTTCTTGATCAAATCTGTATCAAAATTTCTTGAGGGCCCATTTTTGAAAATAAATAAAAATGAACGTCATAATAAAACTTATTTAATAGTGGCAGTGAAGTGGCGCATTTTTATCGTGGTAGGACAGAACCCAGGACCTTTGGGTCCAAAGCCGAGTAACTTAACCACTACACCAAAATGATCACCATGGTGCGGAGGTTGTTACTGGCTTATATAGATTAGATCGCTACAGCAGAATATTACATATGCTGAGACCTGTGCAGCTAGGGACCCCGTATCATTGATACGGCTGATACGAGGAAATTTGGGGGGAGAAAGTAAAATCTTTGAGACGGCATACTTTGTTAGATTTTATGAAACCTTCTACATCAAAATAACTTCAGTTTGCGATTTTTCTATTTGTGCTAAGATTTTATTAAACATTTGTTTTCTAAATTATTTTATTTCGTCTCCAGCCCCAAGTAAAAATAATTTAGATGGATTTTTATGTGAAATTATATCCGACTTACGCGGTTATCAGCCAGTCCCATCTATCGCATAAGTTCGGGGTATAACTATGAAGTTTTGTAAATTTCAATAAAACGTCTTCAAGTTTGCTTTGTCTGAAGAAATATAAAAGCATAAAATATTAGAAATATAACCTGAATTGATATATATATATATATATATATATATATATATATATATATATATATATATATATACAGGGTGTCCAGCCTTAATGTGACCCAATAGCTAAGTCCCGAACAGTTCGGTTTAGATATCCACTTCCAATTTGAAAAATGTTTTAAAAAAGGTAAAGCATGTTTTTACGTGCTTTTCGAACCCAAAAACCCATTTACAAAAAAATTACGAAAATTAATTTTTTATACGGTCCCCAGGTCCTATCACTTGTATTAAGGAAAAGATGCAGTGCACAAAAACAAAGTAAGCATAAAAAGTTTAATTTTATTACGATAAAAACTGACCGAGTTATGCCTACCTAAAATTGAAGCATCTGAATTGCTCAGAAAAGGGGGTCGTATATAATTGAGTTTAGAGTACAGTAATTCACTATCTATAGAAAGAGCAAAAGAAAAACATCGTAGTAATATTAAAACATCGTAGTAAACATCATAGATTGACAATTTGTATTGCTGTAAGGCAAACAATAAAAATTAAATTAAAGAAATACAACTTGTACCGAACAGATTAAAACACGTTGTTTTAACAAATAGCAGCAAAATAATACAGGATTTGCCGTTCAAATTATAGCATAATGTGGAATGATGCGCCAATCAGGGGCTTTATTATATCAGAATGACCAAATTAACTTAAATAATGGTGAATGCACGAGACAAGGGAAACTCCCAATTTTATACAAGCGTTGAACAACACGGACAATTGTACAATAAGATATATGTCTTCGAGTGGGAAATTAAATGGCATAAAGTCTTGCCGCCTATCTCTTATTCTCTCTCTTTCGCTTTTCTTATTCTCTTACTGTCCATAAAACAGTACCATTTCGCAGTATTCTTTATTTGTATGCATCTAGTTCTCCCGTACTAGAATTTGTACTTTAGATTACGACTGTATGCAATTGCAAGCGACTACACAACAGATTTTTAACGTTCGTCATGATCAGCAAAAACGCGCCAAATCAGGCTGAAGCCGCAGCATATAAGTCTATTTTTTACAAGCTTTTATTTAACTTACACTGTATGTATGTATGTATGTATGTATGTATGTATGTATGTATGTATGTATGTATGTATGTATGTATGTATGTATGTATGTATGTATGTATGTATGTATGTATGTATGTATGTATGTATGTATGTAATTTGTTCGGGTGGAATCTTGAAACTCAATTTTGAAGCTGATATCTTCACCACATTGAGCTGAAATGTTGTATACACGTTTAGATTGGATGACAATGCATGTTTTGACCATTTATATTCCGATATTGTAATTAATTAAAAAGATATTAATTAAAAATGTTAAACTAGTTTTGGGCGCCAACTTCGATATATCTGCATTGTTGTAATTATGTTATTATTACAACAATGACAAAAATTGGCGTCGAAAATCGGTTTTCAGCCAAACTGGAATTTCATAAAGTTGCGCTATTGACTGTATTAATTAGCTCTGTCTAAAAAATAATTATACATTTCTACAACGTAAGAATAATCTACTTTCTACAATCTATGCAATTTTTTTTTACAAATTTCTATCTATTTACTTGGATTTAAATCCAAAACAAAAAAAGTAAAGCTGTTTTTCAAGTAGATTGGTACATTAAATACCCTTCTCAACGCTGCCAAGTTAAACTGAGATGCAGTATCATGGAAATTCTTTAAAAAATTTATCTAAATTTAATCTATGAAACTCAGACAAAAAATAATTACAGAATCGGAAAGATCATTTTTTATAAATCTTTCCCATCAAAAAGGAATCCACTAGGAAAACAATAGGAGAAAAATATTATCCAAAAATGCAATGTATTTTCAATTTAAAAAATAATTTTATATTAAAATGAATGAATTTTTTAAATGAATTTTCTAATTTTAAGCCTGCAAGTAATTTAAATATACCTCATTTTATCACCAGTAATCTAAACACACACTACGACATGTGTCCTTAAATTTAATTACAGATAGAATCTGTTAATTTTATTTGAGTTTTTTTTTGTTTGAAAAATTACGGCAATCTTGTTTCTTTAGATGAGTTAGGCACATTGTAAAACTAGTTCAAGGTTATTGATATCCATAAAATGGGCCAAAAGAGAATAATTTGCAAAATGACTTGAAATGTTTTAAAAAAAAGGAGAGAAAAAAATCGAATCTTCGAAGAAAAATTTCGTTAAATTTGGAGTTATTTTACGAAGAAAAGAGTAATATGTGCTTGGTTCCAGGAAAAGTTCTTAAAATAGAGAAATTCCCAAAATAGAGGTTCGTTATACATGGAGGTCTTCTGACTGTATAAAAATAATGCGATGGTTAATTATTTCTTCAAATCAAGTTTCTAAAGATGACCTGAGCAATTAAAAAAATAGATTCTTACGTAGAAGATATTCAATGTCCAACAAAAAATTATCATTAGTTGATAAAACTTGCTTTTTTGATTACAACATGCGTTTTGAATTTTAAGCATTTTATTGATTAATACAAATCTTTAAATGTCTTTTGAAGTTTTTTAATAAATAACTAGATTTTTCTTCGAAGATATTAGAGAAATATATCCCTTACCTTCAAAATATTTCAAATAAATAATATAATCTTTAAGATTTTTCAAAAAATAGTCAAAATTTTAATTAAACATTAAATAACTTCGTCATTTATGAAGATAATCTCACGAAACCTTTTTTTCGTATGTAGAACAATATTACCCAAGATCTGCACGAAGATTGAAAATATTGCTTAAAAATTACGGATTTAAAAAGATTGTGTTTTACGTCTAATACCCTTTTTGCGAGAACTGATTCAGCTAAACCAGGGATGGCGAACCAACGTTGAATGAGTTGAACAGGCTGAGAAGCCTGTCCAGCGATAACTAAAAAGTAAAAAATAAATTAAAGTAAAAAAACTTTTTTAAAAATAAGCTTTTATTTAAAAGTACTAAAAAGAATAAAATAAACTTTTCCTTTAAAACTTTTTTTACTATCAACTTATAACGTCATTACACAATTTATATGATATAAAAGCTTGTCGCGAGATTTACCTGTGTAGATAAACAAGTAACATAAATAATTTGACCTGACTGATTTTAATTTTTAAAAATTCAAACTAAGTAAATATCATATAAATTGTGTAATGACGTTATAAGTTGATAGCAAAAAAAGTGTTAAAGGAAAAGTTTATTTTATTCTTTTTAGCGCTTTTAAATAAAAGCTTTTTTTTAAAAAAGGTTTTTTACTTTTAATTTATTCAACTGCTTTTAAAATGTTTTCTTCGTCCAAAATATTTTATTTTTTCTATGTTTTACACGTACACAGAATAAATTTTATTTCTCAATTATTGTATTATTAACATATGCTTTTAAATTTGAAAACGATTTACATAAAAGTAACGTGCAAGAGCAAAGGTTTCATGGCAGAGTTCCAACTAATTTCACTTTGCAGACGGCCCTTTACTAGCTTTTTGAAACTAGACGAGAAATGTATAATTTTCAAAGTTCCATAACTCGGCCAGTTTTTATCGTAATAAAATGAAATTTTTTGTCTTTACTTTGTTTTTGTGCACTGCATCTTTTCCTAAATATAAGTGATAGGACCTGGGGACCGCATAAAAAATTAATTTTTGTAATTTTTTTGTGAATGGGTTTTTTTGGTTCGAAAAGCACGTAAAAACATGCTTTACCTTTTTTTAAATATTTTTCAAATTTGAAGTGCATATCTAAACTGAACGGTTCGGAAATTAGCTATTGGGTCACATTAAGGCTGGACACCCTGTATATGTAATGTAAATTAACTCACCTAAATTTAAATCCTACTCCCCTCCCCCCAAAATTAGTAAGAAATATTTCAACTTATCATGTGATTCTTTTGAAGTATCTTTTAAGAATGATTTTCTCATAATCATGAGGACAATACTTATAATAAACTGTTGTTAGTTTTACGTATTTAAATTACGTTTTAAATTAATTTTACGGCACCAAGAAACAAACTAAGCCGTCATTTATTCCAATAAAATTCTTTAATAATCGAACAGCAAAAATCAAAACATTATATACATTTTATCTTGTTGAGTAGTATACATGAAATACTTGGCCAAACGATTATGACTTATTTAATTACATTTATACTGGTTGAATAGTTCACGTTCTACTTCGCCAAACGATTATGTATTATTTATTTTTATTGCAGACGTAACAGTTAGTATTAAATCCCTTTCAAACAAAAGGGGCGAGTAAGGACTTGATCACACAATAAACAGCTTAAATCCAGAATTTGTGTTCAATCAATTCGTTAAAAGAGCTATTAATTATAGGGATATCTTTTTATTTTGAAAGTAGTCAATAATTTATAGATTCAACTTAGTCCGAGCATTATATGCTCGGACGAAGCCGTTCCTATTATCTACATCGGAAGCGGTTGAGCGGAGCACAGAGTCACCCCAGTGTCACGAAATATTTAATCGTGGGAAAACTGTTTATTTGTTACTAATGACTTTTTCAGTGTACTCCTATGTGACAGTATTATTGAGAACTAGAATGTACTTTTCATACATCTCCCTTTTTTTTAAGGATGGCAAACTATTTTTACAATCTTAAGGTGTTTGGGATGACTAAGTTCCCCGCGCGACCATTTTCGTTTCAAAATATTTTCTTTGGATAGGCTCAGCGCTGATTTAAGCTCATTTCAGGCCCTGGGTGCAGAAGATCTACGCGGCCCTTTAGCACTGTCGGATCCAAGGAGGGGCTCTTGGATCCTGTTAAATTCAGCTTATCTGGGCCCCCGCCCCAAGCGCACAATGGATAAACCTGTATTGCACAGTCTACATTTTTCCCCTCTGAACGTCATAGTGGTTTTGATTGTTGTGCTAGGTGACTCATTAATGGCTTTTAAATGCAAATGAACAAAGTATAAAAAAATAAATGGGTATATGCAATCTCTATTGGATGAAGTTGAAACTGATCAAGTAAGGGAAGAATCTGATGAAAAAATGTATATTAATCATGATAGCGAAAGTAAATTTGAGAAAAGGGATGGCCATGAAATGTTTGACGTTAAAGGAAAATTTTCAACTGCTATCTGAAAAACACCATCTAGAAAGATATGAAGCCACATATCGTAAAAAATAAAAAAAAGTTTCTTGTATTGAAAATTAATACTCCAAACTATTAATACTGCCAAATCTCATTTATTTCACAAATTAACATGCCAACTAGAGTCCAAGACTCACCTAGTTATAAACAATTTTTTCATGGAATACTGTTAATTAAACAAAACAGAACGAGCACTTCCTTGTTGCCACAGCGTACAAAATAATATACTTTTTCAATACCGTTCAGTTCCCGGTGACAAAAAATTAAACAATGATAAATAAATTCACGTGAACAAAATAATAAATTTAAATAATTGTTTTGCTTTTAACATAATAAACTGAAATTTATAAAGTGGATCTCACATCCTCCCACCTTGAGATGTGGAAGTCCCACAGCTCAACAACTATATTAGAGATCCAGCCTTTTGGGAATTTTAACAGTCCGTCCTAGTCTTGTCTTGTTTTGAACAACTGCGTAGTCGATGGAGTTGTCGTCAGAACACTTAGGAATAGCATTCTTCATAGAGGCTATTTTTGTAGATAATGCATTTTTTTGTCTGGTGGAAAAGACGAATCATTAGAAGAGATCTCTAAAGGGAAGACGCGCTGAATTGGACGCAGAATTTCTCCACGAGATGTTCTAAGTTTAATGAGTCGACACACACCGTCTTTCCCTGGCAGAATTTCTGTCACTTTCCCCAGTGGCCAGTCGATTCGATTGGCGTTGTCACTTTTTATGAGAACAATGTCCCCGGGAGTTATCATCGAAGTTCTAGTCTTTTCCGGTCTCCTTATCAAAGATCCAAGATATTCGGACCTGAACCTCTTTCGAATGTCCTTCTGTAAAGCTAACCTGTATTTGACACGATGGTTGAGACTTTTATGATCTGCCGCATCACAGTCTGGAACACCAGAGTTTTTGATATCCTGAAGAAACATCGCAGGGGTAAGTGGAACAAATTCTGAGTCACATTCGTCGATGTAAGTCAAAGAGCGTGAGTTGATTACAGATTCATAATCACAAATAACTGTTGTCAACTCCTCAAATGCCAAACTTGCTCTTCCAAGTATTCTTCTCAAAAGACTTTTAAGAATACCAATTAGTCTCTCCCACCATCCACCCCACCATGGTGAAGAAGGGGGATTAAATTTCCACTTAATTGGACGAAGAGCATTGTCGCTACAAATGCGGCCCCAATCTAAACTTCTAAGCAAATTGGAAGCTCCGACAAAATTAGTGCCATTATCACAGTACATGGTTTCACATCGGCCTCTCCGAGCTATAAATCGCCGTAGAGCTAGCAAAAAGCTTTCGGTCGATAGCGATTAAACAAGCTCTAAGTGGACAGCTCTATATACGGCGCATGTAAAAATGCATACCCAAGCCTTCTTTCCATCTTTTAAAAATAAAGGTCCCGCCAGGTCAATTCCACAAATCTCGAACACGTTTGCCTGTCGTATTCGATCTTCAGGCAAAGGAGCAGATACAACATCACAACATTTAGAAGAAAATCTTTTGCAAACGACACATTTTGAGATAACAGAACGCACTGTTTTTCTTCCTCTCAAAATCCAAAAATGTTCTCTCAAAATATTAAGCAAAATTTGAGTTCCAGCATGATTATTTTTGATATGGTGAGAAAATATTAGTCTTGCGACAACTTTATGATTGAACGGGAGAACAGCTGGTTCCCTAAAATCTTCTGTATCCTGACGGAAAAATATTTTCGTCTTGAGCCGTATTATTCCATCGGCATCCTTATACGCACTCAAAGTTTTTAGTTTTCCATCATTCTCATTCACAAAAGATTCCGACTGGACCAATTTTATCACTTGTTTCTCTGCTGCCCTGTATTCTTCAGCATCCAAATTTCCCTTTTTCCTTAGCTGAACATCGCATCTGCAGCTCCTTACAAATCTCAAAATCCATCCCACTAACTTCACAATGCTTTCATATTTTGAAAAGCGCTGATAAAACCAGCCTGCAGATGAATCTTGATTCACAGACACCAAAGCTAATATTGAGCTTTTCCTTTTCTCTTTTAGTATCTCATCTTCATCAAACTCATATTCATTGCATGGTCCTTCGTCTTCAAATAAAGTAAGCCATTTTGGCCCCTCCCACCATCTAGTTTTCACTAAAATACTTGCTTTGCATCCTCGGGAGGGTAAATCAGCTGGATTTTCAAAGCCAGAAATATGACGCCAAGAAAAAACTTGGCTAATATTCCGTATTTCTTGGACTCTGTTATTCACGAAAATAGACCAATTTTCATCTTTAATGATCCAGGTAAGAACGGTAGTGGAATCACTCCAATAAAAACATCTAATATCCGTCCATCCAAGAGCATCCAATACAGATTTCGTTACTCTTGTTCCCACCAATGCAGCAAGAAGCTCTAATCTTGGAATTGTAGCAACTTTCAGAGGAGATATTCGTGATCTCGAGGCTAAAAAATGCACCTTTCCACATTCTCCCTCTTGTACAAGATACGTAACTGCGGCATATGCATCTCTACTTGCGTCACAAAAGGTATGAATGGAGAAGTTCTTCATATTTTCTGGATTAACGTTGATCCAGCGAGGAACGGTAACATTTTCCAATACTTTTAGTTCCCTAAACCATTGTAAAAATTCTTGTCGAAGGGATCCAGTGATTTCTGCGTTCCATTCCAACGATAATTTCCAGGTTTTTTGTAGCATAATTTTAGGACAAAGCATTACAGGAGATACAAATCCATATGGATCAAACACTTTGTGAGTAACCGATAATATTGTGCGTTTAGTAATGTTGTCGACATTTACTTCTTTCAACCAGCTGATATTTAGCGAAAAACTGTCTTCAATTTTATTCCATTGAAGGCCTAACAGATCTGTTTTGAAGGATCTTCCATCCTCTGTTAGTGAAGATTCCCAATCCCGCAGAATGAAACCACCTTTTTTTAATAACTCATTAGAAACACTTATCACTCGCTGCAAATCTAATTCACTGTGGACGCTGGTTACAAGATTGTCCACATAAAAACTCTTCAAAAGACAACTAGTTACAAAAGGATCAACGTCAGTATTTTGTTCAAGATGATACTTCAATACAGCTCCTAGTAGAAAAGGACTGCTGCGAACGCCAAAAACTACTCTGGTATGCCGTAAAAACCTGTAGTCTTTGCAAGCCTTATTTGTCCACCATAGAAATCTCAAGAAGTCTCTGTCTTCTCTACAGAGGCTAATTTGCAAAAAGGCTTTCTTTATGTCTGCGATTACACCAATCTTCTTTTCTCTAAAACGCAGCAAAATATCAGGAATGAGCTCAATCAAGTTTGGACCACTATGTAATGAGTCATTTAGTGACGGATGTCCTTTGAGTCGAGCAGATGCATCAAAAACCGGGCGAATTGGAGTTGTCTTACTAACTTTGATAACAGGTCTGTGAGGTAGATAATTAGCAGGCAAATCTTTCTCTTCAATTGGTACTTCTTCGATAATTCCTTCAAGCAGCCATTCGGAAAATATGCCCTCATAACTATCGTACAAATTGTCCTGAAATAACTTCTTGGTTGTGGTGTCTAACCTTCTTTTAGCTTGCTCAAAATTATCAGGTAAAGGCACACAGTTATCTAACCAAGGCAAATGAACTTCATAGCGATTATCTTCATTGTACCTAACAGTTTGAAGAAAATTTTCAGTAGTCAAATCCTCTTGCTCTTTTTTAGACAGCTTTTCAATAGGATCCTTGATTCCAATAGAATCCAGTTTCCAGAAGTACGAAATGTCAAACTCTTTAGCGAAAAGTGATGTCACTAACATGGCATTGCTTGTAGTAACTTTACTATCAGGAACTTTCCCTAACAGAGTCCACCCAAGCAAAGTTTCAATGGCTACTAATCCGCATGGTAAGACTCTACGCTGACCGATTAAAATCTTTCCAAAAAGATCAGCTCCTATAAGCACTTGTACAGGTTGTGGCTTTTCTCCCACATCACTTAATGTTACATCCCTTTCTTGAAGCTCTTTTAACCAAGGCCCGGAGTTCACAGGTGATACATCATTACAAATAGCTACCTGATCCAAAGCTTCAAAGTTGCATGCAAAATTGTTCTTAATATTTTTCAACCTAATTCTGTAACATGTCTGTACAAATTCTTTAGATTTAATCCCACCAAATAGTGAATGTACCAGAGTTTCTTTCTTTACAGGAACGTATCCCATTTCTTCGGCAAGACTCTTTACAATATAAGACTTTTACGAGCCGGTGTCCAGAACAATTCGCACGATTTTTTCTTTTTTATCTGATATGAGCTTACACTTTAGAGTCTGTAAAAACACTTTAGGACCCACACTCAGGTTGGACATGTTTACCTCGTTGAAAACTTCAGCTTCTTCCGTCTTCTTGAAATCATTTTTTCTTGACTCGTTTGTTTCGCACATCAAGGGAACATGTTTCTTCCAACAAATTACACATTTTAAAAATGAACGACATTTTCGGACGGGATGACTGGGAGCCAGACAGGCAAAACAACAAATTTTTTCCCCTCAAAATCCTTCGTTTTTCATCTAAACTCATTTTTTGCGCAGAAAAACAGTCTGCACTGGGATGAGTTTTCTCGCAAAACGCACATGACTTTTTGGTTTTATGAGTATGTGGATTGGTAAAAAGACCGGAGGCGGTGGGTGTTTTATTTTGTTCTACTCTTGGTTCAAATTTCTTATTTCTAAACCCAATATTGTCTTTCTTTTTGTTTAAACCGAAACCTTGCATCGCCAAACAAATCCTTTCTTCTGATTCTACTTCAGATTTTAAGAATTTTAGTAAGCTACTAAGCCTTTCTTGTGGTTCGCCCCTATGATGGAAATCAGGACCTCTTTGTCTTTGCCATGCTCTTAGTATATCTTCCGGTAAGCATGACTCAACCAAAGGATGAAGTAGAGCAGCGCTTTTATCCGTTGTTACGCCAAGTGTCTCTAATGCCCTAATCTGAGACTCCAAATGGTCATACAGCGTACATAAATTAACAGTCGAACTTTGAGAAGCGTTTTGTAAAACCAATTTTAAAAGCTCGCGGACATAGAATTCTATAAGTAAATCAGTTCGACCACAACGCGATTTTAAAGATTCAACAGCTTTGGCGTAGTTGGCTCCGGTGGGTGGAAAACTTTCCACTACCTCCCGAGCGCGTGAGCCACTAACGGTTGCTTGCACTAAATACTGAAATTTATTTTCTGGTGCTATATCAACATCATTATGAACATGTTCGAACTGGCTCCAAAAAGGTAACCAGTCCTTTAAATCTCCCGAAAAATGGCGTAATTCTAACTTAGGTAAGTGAAATTTCTTTTTTACACTACCTGACTCTGGCGTTTGATCCTCTAGAGTATGTAAAACTCTCCGGGAGTTTAATCTCGCCAAATCCAACTCATGTTGTCTTTGTCGTTCTCTTTCTTCTTCTTGGCGCTTTCTCGCTTCTTCTTGACTCTTTCTCTCTTCTTCTTGGCGCTTTATCTCTTCGTCTTGGCGATTTCTCTCTTCTTTTTTCTGCCTTTCAGAAACAGTGTAGCTAGTACGGTTGAAACAAAGTCCGGATCATTTTTATATTCTTTACTATTTAAAATTACATCTTTCAGTGTAGATATGGTAACCTTCAACGGTAAGTCCTCATTGATCTCTTGACACAAATAAATTAGGTCTTCTTTCTTGAAGCCTTTAACAGATGTAAACATATTGAAACTTAATAATCCTGTTACCGGACGCCAGATATCGTAAAAAATAAAAAAAAGTTTCTTGTATTGAAAATTAATACTCCAAACTATTAATACTGCCAAATCTCATTTATTTCACAAATTAACATGCCAACTAGAGTCCAAGACTCACCTAGTTATAAACAATTTTTTCATGGAATACTGTTAATTAAACAAAACAGAACGAGCACTTCCTTGTTGCCACAGCGTACAAAATAATATACTTTTTCAATATCGTTCAGTTCCCGGTGACAAAAAATTAAACAATGATAAATAAATTCACGTGAACAAAATAATAAATTTAAATAATTGTTTTGCTTTTAACATAATAAACTGAAATTTATAAAGTGGATCTCACACCACAAGTGTATGAGGCAGTGGATATCGAGAGGATAGAACCCGTGCACTATGGATCCGTAGCCTGATAACATACCACTATACAGAAGAGATCACCCTTGTCCTGACGCTGTTACTGGCTTATTTAGATACCGCTACAGCACTCCCTCACTAGCGAGTCGGCGGATGGGCAAACGAACGATATATTTGTATGGCGAGCGTAAGACTTGTTGCTGTTGCGTCAAGTGAGTCTGAAGACTTTGGCTGCTGCGTCAAGTGAATCTGACGACTTTGCTTGCTGTTTAAAGGGGATTTGATGACTTTGTTTGCTGCTTAAGTATCTGACCCCTTTTGATTGCTCTCCTTGTGGGTAGATGGCGCCTCGACAGATCAGAAGGTTGTGTGTTCAAATTACGTCCGGGTCACCAATGGGGCAGTGCATATCCGAAGGATAGAACCCGCGACCAATAAATCTGAGGCCGAGTAACACACCATTAGACAAAAGTGATTACCCCTGTCCGGAGGCTTTTATTGGCGTATTTAGATACCATTACATGTACCACTAGACACACTGCCCCTGTTGTGAATAAAAATGGTTTGTGTGAATGAGTGGCTGCATGGCACCACGTTTTTGTAACTGTAAAGAGGTTCTGTGACGTAACTATGCTCTGTATATAAAACGGGTGAAGCAATCACGTGTGCTTGCTCACTCGGCTGTTCTGAATAAAGTTAGTTTCTTTAATATGCTGGCTGATGAGTGAATCACTTTCCGCCAACGCCCAGCATCTGGTAGATGCAGCCCACAGAACTTAAGAATTAATTGTGTTCCGAACATAATTAGTGGCGCCCAACGTGGGGCTGGGCTGTTTGTTGGAGGTGATATTGAAACCGAATTACGAACTATTGAACTTTGAAATTTTCGAACTTTAAAAATGGAAGTGATTGCGTTGAAAGCGCAAAGAAAAGGGCTGAGAACAGCATTTTCTCTCAGTCTGAAGAAAATTGAAACCGAATTGAGGAAAGAAGACATCGATATGGAATCTACTTTCAATTCTGAAAACTCAAATCATGGATAAATTCCAGAGACTCGACACTTGTCACAATCAGATTTCTGAACAACTCTTGGAAATGAAAGATGCCGAGCAAGAATATTTGGATGATATGGAAGACGCAGAAAACTACCGTGACCGCGTTATTTCGAGATGTGTTCCCGAGTAGATTAGAAAATACAAGAAACTGCTATTCCAACCGAAGCTGAAAAGAGAAGTTTTAAATTACCGAAAATTGAATGGAAGAAGTTCAGCGGCGAAGCTAAAGACTTTTTGGCCTTCTGGAGTCAGTTTCAGAAAATTCATAATGATAAAAGCATCGCGACGGAGGACAAGATGCAATATTTATTGCAATCCGTAGAACCAAAGTCGAAAGCAGAATGATTAGTGTTGAGTTTCCCCGCGACGGCGGAAAATTACCCTAAAGCCATTGATCAATTAAAAAGAGATACGGCCGTGAAGACTTGCTCGTACAAATTTACGTACGTGAACTGTTAAGTTTAGTTATGAAGAACGCTGCGTCTGGAAGAACGAAAACTGATTTGCCCGCCTTGTACGATGAACTCGAAGGAAAATTACGATCGTTGGAGAGCCTTGGACGAACGCAAGAAAAATATGGAGACTTTCTAACACCGTTGGTAGAATCCTGTTTACCCGAGGAAGTCCTGGTAGCCTGGGAAAGAAAACGGAATAATGAAACAGAAGCCAAAGGATCACGAAATCTAGAACATTTAATGACTTTCCTTCGCCTGGAAGTTCAAGGGGAAGAAATGGTGCAACTGGCTAAATCCGGTTTCGGCCCTACTATCCGAAAGAGAGATCCCACAACCCCGAAAGGATGAAAACAACTGAATTAATGACTGCATCAGCACTGGTGAGTTCTGAAAGTGCTTCAGGTAAGAAAGTTAATAACTGTATTTTTTGTGAGAAATATATATCATCCGAGTGAAAAATGTTATAATGCTAGAAAAATGTCTTTTATTGCTAAGAAACAATTATTATTAAGAAAAGGTGCTTGTTTTATATGTTTAAGTAGATCTGGTCATTTAAATAAAAATTGTGATGTTAAACATACCATTAAGTGTTCTAAATGTAATTATACCCATTTTGAAATTATTGTCCAAAATAAAATAAAAATTATGATCGAAAATGTCCCATAAAAACTGAGAATTCTCTATCAAGTAACTGCAACAGAAACGAAAGTATTTACTTTCAAACTCTCTGCGTTTTCATACGGATCAAAGGTCGGGAAAAGAAAGTACGAGTTCTAATTGATCCCACTTGTGAAAATAGCTATATCAGTGAAAGTGTTACTAGTATTTTGAAGGTCACTCCTCTTAGAGAGGAAACTATAATTATTCTCTGTTCGGGGGAAATAAATCGAAACCTAAATATCACGGTGTGTTTTCTATAGAGGTTAGTGATTTAAAACGCTCTTATGTATGTAGTTTTGAAGCGCTATCGGAAAAGAAAATATGTGGATTTATTTCTAAGATTGAGGATAAGCGTATTCTAAATGAGTTAAAGATTAAGGAAATTATTTTATCGGATTTAAATTGTAAGGAAACTGAAATTGGGCTTTTGATTGGGGCTGATAACATAGGAAAATTATTAACTGGGAATTTAATAGAATTAGATTCTGGCTTAACAGCTATTGAAACTAAACTAGGATGGACGTTAATTGGAAAATTAAGTTCTAACGTTAAAAACGAGATGTTAACGACGTCGTCGTTACATGTAAGGAATATTAGTGTTAAAGAATTATGGGAGCTAGATGTTTTAGGAATAACTGATCCCTTACTTAATGAAAATACTAGAGAAAATTTTGATTTAACCGATTTTAAGAATAAAATTAAAATTCTTCCCGATAGAAGATATGAAATGACACTCCCATGGAAATGTAACTCTGAGAATTTACCCAGTAACAAAGGACTAACGTGGAAAAGGCATTTACGGATGATAAATAAGTTAAGAAACGATACATTTTTTGATGATTATAAATTGTGTTTAGGGAGTGGGAAGATTTAAATATCATTGAACGGTGTACCGGAAGTAGAATTGAACAATGAATGTCATTATTTACCTCATACACCTGTGATTAAATTAGATAGTGCGACAACAAAATTCATCCAATATCTGACGCCTCCGCACATGAAAAAGAGAAACCATCGTTGAACGACTGTTTATGTAAAGGCGTAAACCTTATTGAACTAATACCTGACATTTTAGATCGTTTTAGAATTTATCCAATTGGAATTGTAGCCGATATTGAAAAGGCTTTTTTGATGCTATCTGTTGCACCGAAAGATAGAGATTTTCTCAGATTTTACTTCCCATGCAATGAAAAACAATTAGTGTACAGACATTGTCGAGTTGTATTTGGGGTGTCTTCCAGCCCTTACTTATTGAATGCATCTATTATGCATCTTTTAGAAAACTGTAGTCCTGAATATAAGGAAGTTGCACAAAAGTTAAAATTTTCTTTTTATGTTGATAATTGTGTAGCTGGTGTTTTCAGTGCTGATGAAATAGAGATATTTATTAAAAAGGCTAAATTAATTATGTCGAAGGGATGTTTTAATTTACGTACTTTTGAGAGCAATGTGGCAAGTAAAAGTGTTGATAAATACTCAGGCGCAACTTTTATTTTTGGTATCATTTGGGACTTGGATAATGATGTTTTGAAATGTTGCACGAATTCCGAATCATTAACGTGCGAAACGAAAATAACCAAACGATTAGTTTTGTCTACTGTACAAAAAGTTTTTGATCCCATTGGGATGTTGGCGCCGTCTACATTGCTTCCCAAATTAATACTACAGGAACTATGGAAAATGAAAATTGCATGGGATCAGGAACTACCTCAAAATGTTGTAAATAAATTTATGAAATGGTATAATGAAATTCAAATTTTAAAAGATGTAACTGTGCCACGTTGTATGAAAATTGATATTTTAACTGAATTGCATGTATTTGTTGATGCAAGCAAAGGGGTCATATGCGAGTTGCGTCTTTGTTCGATCAATAGTTGATTCTAGAGTTAGCATAATTCTCGTTAGAGCGAAATCTATAGAGTCGCTCCTCTCAAACCTTTGAGTATACCGCGTTTGGAACTAATGGCTTGCTGTATAGGTGCTCGACTTTTAAATTCTATTTTGAAAGCGCTTAATATGCCGGACTTGAAAGTTACTTTTTGGTCCGATTCTACAACAGCACTTTGGTGGATTAAGAAATATGGAAATTGGTCAGTTTTTGTAGCTAATAGGCTAAAGGAAATTAGACAACTTACTCAAATTCAATCATGGAAGTATGTCCCAGGAAACATGAATATCGCGGATGTACTATCTCGTGGTTGTTCTCCACGAGAAATGCTTAATTCTAGATGGTGGGATTCCTGGTTGAAACAAAATTCGGAATATTGGCCAGATAGTGAAATCGATTGCGAACCTCAAGAAGTTAACGTGGAGATAAAGAAAACTAGAAATGCGAATGTTGATCTAGCAAACGATGCACCCCCCTTGCTTTTATGTAATGTGTCTGATTATGATAAAATGATTAGAGTATTTGCTTGGGTTTTAAGATTTGTAAATAATTGTCACAAAGACTATAACAAATGTAAAGAACACGAGCTCTCTGTTACTGAAATTGAAAATTCTGAGAAACAATTGATTCGCTTAACTCAGACATATTATTTACCTGACGTTGAATCTTTAAAATTTGTTACCTTTATTGATAATGATAATATTTTAAGGGTTAAGTCTAAAATAACTGAAAGAAATGATGCAAGTTCTTTTTTGTATCTTATATTGTTACCCGATAAATGTGAATTTGCAAAACTTTTGATTAGATCTATACACAAAAAGAACTGTCATGCTGGAATCCAAATAATGCAATCATTAATTAGAGAAAGGTTCTGGATTATCAGATCTAGAAAAACTATTAAGAGTATTTAAATAAATGTGTTATATATGCTCGTTTTAAAGTGAAATCATTGTCAAGCGGACCATCACCTTTACCACCAGACCGAGTGACTGATTGCGCGATATTTGAAGTTGTAGGAATTGATTTAGATGGACCTTTGTTTTTAAAAACTGGCGAAAGGTATGGATTGCATTATTTACTTGTGCAGTCTATCGTGCACTCCATCTTGAATTAGTAAATGCTCTGTCTTCTGATGCCTTTTTGCTAGCCCTTAGGCGCTTCATTGCGCGGCGCGGGAGGCCCAGGATAATTTACTGTGATAACGGAACCAATTTCTGGGGTGCTTTCAACGACCTTGCGAAATTGGATTGGCATAAGATATCGAGAGAAACATCAACTCAAAAAATAGTTTAGAAATTTATGCCACCCATCACCGCATGGTGGGGAGGCTGGTGGGAAAGGTCGGTTCGCCTTATTAAAGAACTTTTGAGACATTCTCTTGGAAAATCAATATTGACCTATGAAGAATTGTCTACAGTAATTTGTGATTGTGAATTTTTAATTAATAGTAGACCTTTAACTTATATATCTGATGATCCAGAGGAATTGATCCCTCTTACTCCTGCAATGTTTTTAATAGAGAATCGCTGTTCCGATACTACCGATATTGACGAATTAAATTCGCGAGACTTAAGAAAAAGAATGAAATTCAGAATTAAACTTTTAAGTAATTTAAGGCAACATTTCAGGAAAGAATATCTAGGTGAGCTAATACAAAAACAGAATGATAATCGGGTGCTTGAGCCCCGAGTTGGGGAAATGCTCCTAATTGGGGACGACAATAAGAAACGTTTGTCTTGGCCTATAGCTAAAATTATAGAATTAATCCCTGGTCGACAGAGGCGGCGTTAGGCGTCAGCGACCGCCAACGGCCTCGCGCTTGAGGGGGCCTCGCAAAGTTTTTAATTCTTTAAAATTATTTAAATTAAATTGAAATTTTTAATTATAAAAAATTCTTTTTGTGTAATTTTTGTCATCATTTGATTAGCAATAAATCTCGTTTACTCATACATTAGTTTAACTATAATTCGGCTTTTTTTTATATAATTTAACGTTTTCTTGACTGGGAAAAAAGGAGGCCTCGCGAACCCTAATTTCGCCGACGTCCACGCGTGATCTAGCGCCGCCACTGCTGGTCGAGATGGGGAAATTCGTACAGTTCGACTGAAAACTCAACATGGAACAGTAATACGTCTGGTACAACGCATCTTCCCTTTGGAAGTACAAGCGATTGCAAATAATGATAAGGAGTTGAAAGAGGAATCAAGTTCTGTTAAATGTACTAAACCTGAAAATGTCTTGAATATTAATGATGTAATTGTGAAAAAATATACTTCTTCACAGGAAGATTGGTTAAAGAACCAAAGAGACTTGATCTATTGAACTATAAATGTTATAGGTTTGAGACTCTCCCCAAGTCTCAAAGGTGGGAGTATGTTGTGAATAAAAATGGTTTGTGTGAAGGAGTGGCTGCATGGCACCACGTTTTTGTAACTGTGAAGAGGTTCTGTGACGTCACTATGCTCTGTATATAAAACGGGTGAAGCAATCACGTGTGCTTGCCAAGACGTATCTCGTAACCACCAAGACGTATCTCGCAGATGGATAAAACCCACTTTCGCCATCTTCCACATTGCAGAAATCCAGATATAGGAAGCAACCCATATGCCCACAGATTCACCGTAATCACGTGTGCTTGCTCGCTCGGCAGTTCTGAATAAAGTTAGTTTCTTTAATATGCTGGCTGATGAATGAATCACTTTCCGCCAACGCCCAGCATCTGGTAGATGCAGCCCACAGAACATAAGAATTAATTGTGTTCCGAACAGCCCCATTTCAAAAAGATACTAGCAAGAAAAATATCAATCTGCTATTTCTCGATCATCAAAGGTCAATAAAACAGTAACTTGAACAAAATAGGACAGTTTTGCCTGCAAATATCATTCCTGTAATGTCTGTGAAAAGTGTCAGAGATTTGTGTCCTTTGTTAAAGTCATGCGCATATGAAACATTTTAGTTCTGTTTTATTCGATTTGTTCTAAAATGACCAAAGAAAAACTGAAGAGTCCTTAAAAGTAGGTAAGTATGCTTTTTCTTCGTTAAATTATTCACTGGAATTACGATATACGTTTAATTACGTATACATTAAAACTAATTATTATAAAAAGCCAATCGAGTATTATCGTTTGTATTGAGTTCGCGACTGCTCCCGGGCTAATGTACTTAAAAAGCTTCAAATGATGAGGTAAAGAGTTTTAATGTATTATTTTTTTATTTCAAGGAATTACGTACGAATTAAGACGCAGAGTACCAAATTAAGCAACCCCCCCACACAAATTATATTGTTATCCATCCACCAATGAGAAACAAGTTCCCTTTTTTGAGTGTGTGGTGTTATGGCATTATGATTAAAATATATTGTAAATGAAATAAATTTATATCCATTTCAGAAGGTTAAAATACCGAACATCTTTATTCCACTCACTCCGTTATTATATTTTTATTTCCTCTAGCTGATTCTACAGTTCTAAGGAAACTCATTAAATCCATCGTCTGATTTTTTTTCCATGGACAGATACAACAGGATAAAAGATTAGTAATCTGAACTTAAAAATATAGAAATAAATTATTTCCCTGACAAATATAACTAAATACACTACTCCCAACGAAGTTCTCGTTGAAAGAATAATAACATATCCAAGCTCATCTGCCTTCCTTCATCCATCAACACTTCAAGCAGATTGAAAAGAAAAGCCCGAGGAGAGATGAGTGAATCCAGACAGCGCTTTTGTACCCTGAAATTTTTTTTGAATTCAATGCTAGCGCCATCTGTTGTCCTAAATATTATTTATTTTTGTGAATATATCTCATGATTATCTTCCACAAACCTCAGTTTAATCTGCAATTTAGAAAATGAAAAATAATTTATTGTATAAAAAATAAATATGACTGAAAAAGCCAAATATATTGGATTTTGTAACTTTCATTAAAATATCTACACTTTTGCTTTGCTTTAAAAAAATTTAAGCATAAAATATTAGAAAAATAACCTAAATTTTTATATAACATGTAAATTAATTCAACTAGATTTAAATTCTATTCTTTTTTTAAAAGAATTAAGTAATGTGTCAACTTATCAAGTAGTTTTTTTGAAAGTACCTTTTAAGAATAACTTTCTCAATATAATATAATGTACATGTATTGATATTATATTAATACAACACACATTTGAGCTATTTTTTTTCAATGCACACATTACAATATATTGAAATCAAATATAATCACCAGGATATCATATTTTAATTGCATATTTATACCAATAATTGAATGATTAAGCTGAGTAATCTTGTGGTAACAAATGCTATCAATATTTTGCAAAATTTTATGTCGAATTGAAAAAATTATTTTCTGTCATGTAAAATTAAAATAGTGTTTTAATGTAGAACATACATTGGAAAACAACATATTAAAAATTACGGGCATTGTAAGCTTTTGTTTTATTTGCCTTAACAAATTTTAAATGCATCTTTCTCAGATTTTCAGTTTTGAAGGTATAAAAGTTCTAATCCCTAAGACTTTTTTCTGTTCACAGGGTAGTGAAAATTTTTGTATATACTCCCAAACGTATGTTCTATAAAATTAAGTATGGATTTAAGGCTGAGATCTCAAATTTTTTTTGTTTTTTTTCAGGTTTTTTTAGAAAAATTATTAAAAATCAACAAGGGAATAGATTTTCAAATCCATACTAACTTTTCTTTGCAATAATCTAAGAAACATAAATAACTTTAAGAGACTACAAATTTTTAAAAAATGAACATTTAAAAAAATTAAAAGTAACATTTTCAAAAATAATTGACAACTAGTTTTTCATGTAATTGAAAAAAATAAAATTATATCAAAACATTTGTTTGGCTTGTCTATAAAAATAGATATTGCAACACTTTTCATTAGGTATAACAAGAAAGATAATAAAACAATTAATAAAATTAAGCAAAAAATAACAAGAAATCAAAAGTGAAAATTATCCAAAATGTAAATAAAATGCGATAAGAACTTCAGCAAAAATCATTCGACTAATACAGCAATACAAAAATAGTATAGGACTATTAAATTATTTTAGTTTCCATATTATATAACAGATGGCGTTAGCATTGTATACAAAAAAATTGTTAGGCAATAAAAGCGCTGTCTCGATCCACTCCTAAGGAGAGAGAGCAACTCCAAATTTCGCTCTTTCTTTAACGGTATGCATATTTTGCTCATTCACGTTTTTGCGTAGTGTAGCGCGAAAATAGAAATTGAATTATACGTTTAGAAAATGCCTAAATCGAAAAGAAGCAAACTCGGTAATATTATAATTTTTTTATTGATAAAAATTTTTATTTCTAATTTCCCAATTGGGTATTTTTAGGTCTGGAGACATAATGTTTTTAAAAGAAATTATCCTATTCATATGACAACCTAGCAAATGCAGATTCAAAAATAAGATAGGTAAAGAATAGTAGTATTTTATCTCTTGCATGAAAAGTGTCATCTATGTTTAAAACTTTAGATCTTTTTTTATTTTTATATTTATTAATGCTGAAAATCCGAATTCACACAAACAAGATGTAGAAAAGTATAACAATATTTTTAAGCTTTTTTAGTTATTATGGGATAATAGCCTTTAATTTTAATCTAAAATGAATTAATTGACTCTTCTTAATCATTTGAAAATTAAACCTCGATTATTACAGAGATAAATTAGTTCTTCCTCTTCATTCAAAGTTAATTCATACACAGATGTATTTATTATCACAAATAAATTGTAAACTCAATCAAATTTTTTTTATATCTTAATTTGGGAAGTAATGAAAACTCTTTCCTCTAATGCTGTTAAATGGTCAATAAGAATTTTATGAATAGTTTATTTCTTTAAAACAACCAAATGATTCGATTCTGGATTTTTTAAAATTTTTTTTCTCAGAGTATAATTAATAATTAAAAAAAAATTCGGTGGCACACATAAGTGTTGGGTTGAATTGTCGAATCAGCCACTTATCCCGCCAAGGGTTTTCTTGCCAAATCGATTTGTGCGCCGAATCTGGTAACCCTTTTGATTTTTGTATCAGTGAGGGAGAAGTCGGATCGTGGTGTGGTAGGGTTGCTACTTCAAAACACAACACAAAAAAGTGCCAAATTAACGATTTTTCAAAATTTGGCATTCCAGTGGCCGATTCGACAATTTCACCAAGTGTTGTGGCACAGTGGTTGAGAATCACTGCATGAAGCCTAAAAGGAAAATTTAAAAATAAATGTAATGTAATAAAATATTAAGTATGAAGCAGGTATTGAGTAGAAAAAGTACTTCTGTACTATCACAACAATATGCCAACACTCAAGATAGTTCACCAAGTTTGTGCAGAAAAAACTCGGTTGGCGACCGGGCGCATAATGCAGCTGCTCGTAAAATTGGTTAATTAGGGGATGTTTATTATAATTGTGCTTTTCACATCTTGATAATTGAAATGTTTATAGTTTGATACATTTAAAAATGTAAGGTTAAATAAAATGTCCTACAAAATACTTGATTCTGTTACTGTTCCATTGTAAAAAAAATACTGAAGTACATAGTAATGAGCATTTAATATTAAAATTCAAATCATTGAATCTTATATCTAATGTAATCTGTTTTGGCAAATAGAGTAAACCTTTTAAAAATTAAATTCATTTATCATTTTTGTAAAAATATTTGAAATAATAAATTCAACTATTGTTAGTCAGTGTATATAGAAAAAGACGATAAATCTTAATAAAACTGACTCTAAGTGAACCTGTTTTTATTTTTAATTAAGCACCACTTATTTAATAAAGATTGTATTTATGTTTTTTCACAACCAAATTGGCCACATTATATGAAACAAAGTACATGGTTGCCAATTCAGCATGTACGACACATGTGACCCAGATTGCCAACTTAGCGAGTTTTCTTGAAGGTTGGCATTGTTGAGATATTATGTAAGTATCACAAAGATGATTGGAATGATTGTATAAAATCTATTTTCCCAATTAAATCTTTATTTTAGGGAAAAAATATTTAAGATTTTTTTTATTCAGCAAAAATCTATGAAATGGAATCAAAATCTTAAAATAGGTTGTTATATTTGTTTTTAAGTATTCTGGATAACTAATTTAAAATACTAAATGAACATTTCATTTACTAATGTGAGTTTTCTTTCTCAGAATTGAAATATCTTTTCAATGTACAAAACATTTTAAGTCTAATTATTTATGAAACACTTAAAATGTGGTTTTTCTATTTTTAGGGGACTTGATTAAGACAAAGAAACATGGATTGGAAGGGAAAAAGAATCTGTACCAACAAGTAATGTTTAATTTGTTATTTTTAAGCAAGAAAAAAAATTCTTTTATTTTTAAAATTTTTAATATCTTTTAAAGTTTTTAGGTATTGTATGGATAATTCACTATTTAAAAAATGCATGTGGTTGTTAAAATAATGGAAAAAAACTGGTACAACAAAAGAATGTTACAACAAGCTCTATGCCATATTAAAAATTCATTTTTTCTCTTATAGCACATAAAATCATTAAAATGTATTTAGTGGCTGCGATCCATTGATCAGGAACTCGTAGTTGATGTAGTTTCTATCCAAACTTAAGTCTGCTAAAAACCCACTGTGTTAAGGGGCTGATGCATGTTTGGTCTGAAAGGGGTGGCCTACCCTTTTGGGAAGGGTGCCACTATTTGATAAAAAATAATTAACTTGCCACATGGGGAAAAATGAAAAATGATACTTATAAGCTTATTATGGAGTTTTTAGGCAAATGGCACATTTTTTAATGCAAGTCTAAAAAGTTGAAATTGAAAAATAATAAGATTAATAATGCATAAGATGAAAGCACAAACTTAAGTTTTTATTTTAATAAACTTTTTACAAGTTCAATCAATTAGGTTAGGTATAAAATAAAATGAGTAACTTAAATCATTTATTCAAAATAATTATTAAACACTCAGTATTTACTTTATGTGGCTTTTGAATTGCTACTTTTTTTTTTACCAAGTCATCTATATTAGGATTAGCTCTTACAGATGCCTTCAAAATTAGGTTATTATAGGTGCACATCAGCTAGTTCTAAGTGATATTCATTTTATTATATTCACTGCAGAAAACATTTACTTACAAAGAGATTTTAATCCTAATTTTGAGGTCTTTTGCCTGAGACAACCCTTCAATAAAATTGTAAAAGAATGGTTATTTATTATTTTTTCAAAAATGTTTTTAAGTTTTTCAGTAAGTCTTCGTGTGCCACTGTTGCAACTCTACCATGCCGTGGGTTGGCTACCTCTGGTCTAGGCATTGGTCTAGTCCACAAATTAGCATAGTGTAGAAGCTGAATGGGAGACCAATTTTAGTGTCATTCTTGTCATTTGACGAAAATTCAAATTTATGAAGACTATTACGAATATATTGCTTTGAAATTTAACACTAATAAAGATTTCACTGCCTCAATGCTTCTAGTAATAGAATAGTACAAATCTACCATGGTTTTTTAATGGAATTTCAAAGTAAGAAGTACTCTGACGGGAGAAAAAAAATCCCAACACCAAGAAAGACTTGTGTCAGATAAATGAAATTTGGTGGGCATGTTTATAGATTTGAAAGATGACATTGATTCAAATTTTGCACTCAAGTGTGGTGCTAGTAGCACCTCTCAGAACTTGCAAATCAGGGTTGCTTTAAATGTGTGCTGTAAAGTTTGTAAGCATTATTTGTCTGCGAAATTTGACATATTGAGTTAATGTTAGCCAAGAATTGCTTTAAGAAGATGAAAAAGTCATTATCAATAGCGCATCAAGTTTGAAAAAGATTGTGTAATAGGGCTACAAGAAGGTAGACTTTCTTTCTTCTATGGTTCCGGTCAACCATGTGGCATTACTGAGAGGGAAGATTGCCATATTCTGCGTACTGCTATGGATCATCATACTGCATCTGTGGCAGAAGTTCTATCTGTAGTTGGTACCACAGTGAGACAACAAAATGTTAGAAATTGGTTGCTTCATAGACAGCTCTGAGTCAGGCATCCTGTGGCATGTATTCTACTGATTCCAAGCCATTACCATTTGCAACACCAGTGGTGCCAACCCAGAGCTCATTGGAGGATGGTGTGGAGATCTGTTGTGTTTTCTGATGAAAGCAGCCTTGGTGCCAGTGATGGCTGTGTGTTGGTCAGAAGGAGGCCAGGGGAACGCATGCAATCAAACTGTCAGTGTCCTAGACATACTGCATCTACACCTGGAGTCATGTTCTTGGGTGCAATTTCCTATGGCAGCAAGAGCACTCTTATGGTTATCCCAAACAAAATGACTGCAAATTTGTACATCAGTCTGGTAATTCAACCTATAGTACTGCCATTTATGAACATTATTCAAGGGGGAGTTTTCCAACAGGATAATGCTCGCCTTCACACCGCTGTTGTAACGCAATGTACTCCACAGAGGGTTGACATGTTACCTTGGCCTGCAAGATCACCAGATCTGTTTCCAATTGCGCACGTATAGGACATCATTGGACAATAACTTCAACATCATCCACAGCCAGCGCTGACCATCCTAGTTTTGACACAAGGACAACAAGCACGGAAATCCATACCACGAAGTGACATTTGGCACCTGTATGACACAATGCATGCAGGCTTGTATTCAAAATTCCAGAGGTTACACCGGCTTTTTATGTAACAGCATTTCACATTTGAAATGCATTTTATTGAGCTTAAATTAACTTGTAATCTTGAAATTTGATCAATTAACCATGTTAACTAGATAATTGCATTGTTCAAATTTCATTTCCCTACAATTATTTTTTCTTTGTGTTGGAATTCTTTTTCTGTCAGTGAATGAAAAGACCTGAAAAGAAGCCAATCAATTATACTGAATACTGACTCTGTTCTTCAAAATGCATAAATTATTCTCAATGTTTAAAAAAGTGTACTTAGTAACATTGAAGTCTATTGACTAAGACATAAGATTTAATTTCCCTGTATTTGATAATATCATTTCTAATAAAGAAAGCAAGACCTCCTCCTATCAATCGTTTTTCCTTAAGGTAGTATAATTCTTAATATTAAGATGAAGATTTTTATTATGTGGACAATATTGAACAGATTGACAGAACAGTCATCTGGGCCCATAGTGCTATCTGATTTGGTCTTGTCATGGATACATCATCATCATCATATGATTTAATCTACATGCTCTTTTTTTTTAACCATGCCTGAACAGGTCTAACTGTATGGGTTGGATCAATATCTGAAGGACACAATGATCACACCGTAGATTGTATCTGGTTAACTAAATTGTCTATGTAGCTCCCCACAGTTATTCAGCTTTCTAGATTGATAATTGGGCTTGCACTTAACTGTAAGATTGTAGTCCAAGTCATGACAAAACTGTCTTCATACTTCATAATTGGAAAATGGAAATTTAGGTCATATGTTTTTAAAGGTATTTTCCCAGATGTTTATATATATGTCCTTCCTGTGGGGAATCATGTAAATGATAAATCATAATACTTTACACTATTCAGTATATCATTTCGCCAGCTTTATGGTCAAGATACTACTTGAGATAACATTTATCAGTCATGTTAGTTAGAAATTGATTCTCTCCTCTATTATTGAAGATTTATTGTTGGTGGAGTTCCCTTCTATAGCAATAATTGTTACAAAAGCCTACATATACTGGTTCAATAATGCAAGCATCTTCATTTCTGATGCTTCATTCTACTTCAATATTCATTGATTTCTTTTGCTTGTTTTTCATTTTTGTCGTCTTCAGTTGCGTTAATACTGAGGGTCATCCGGAAAATATAGACTATCTATTTGTGCAAAATAACTTCTCAATGGGGGGTAGGGTGGGGGGGGGTACGTAGTTCCAAGTACGTATTTGAGCTTAAGGCCCAAAACCTGACTTTGCAGGGGGGGGGGGGCTCTAATATTCTCCATTATGCCACTGTCTCTACATAATCATTTACTAGATTTAAACATTTGTCATGTTTGTTCACAAGTTTCAGAAATGCTGTCTTTGAAAATTTTTAAAGAATTGGACCTAAATTTGATATATTTTTCAGATATATTAGTACTCCAAAATTAATATTATATTCTGGCTTCTGTATTTTTATTAAACTTCTTTAAGAGTTGATACATTTCTTCTGGTATAAAATGTTTCGCTTTTTTTCCTCCTGTACTATAATTCTAAATGAGCTGTCGCTTTGCATGTTGGTATAAAAAATTATTATTTATGGAATATTTTAAAATTTAAAAGGTTCCTTGGGATATACAGATGTATTAGTTACCATATGTTGCAAATTTTTATAAAAAGTAAGACCTTATTTTCTGTTTGAAAATATGCTTTGGGCTTAGTTCAAGCTCTCGTAGATTTGGCAAAGATAGCCTTTAGCTTTGTATTCACTGCTCTTGAACACAAAAGACTGATAATCTTGCCTTGCTCTTAAAGATTACCATCTTTGCCCTATGCTGAAGAAAAAAAAATAGTTTTTCTGGGAAAAGATGGTAACAGTTTTTGGGAAACAAATGACTAATATGTAAAGAAATGATGCTTGTAAATTTCAAACTCAGAAGAAATGACGAAGATTAGTTTTTAAATTTTGTTCAAATAATTTTTTCTGTTTTTATTTAAGGCAAGTTTCGATTTATTATTGTATTTTAGTTCATGTAATTTTAGTGTGATGTCTGAAGGGTCTAATCATATCATGAATGATATGGAAATGATTGCGTATTCTGAAAAAAATTTTAAAATTATTTTTTCCTTGTTAAATTTTATCTTTTACTTTACTAATTCTTATTCTTTTTAAAGTGAAGCTTTCAAATCACATTATTTATTTTAAATGCTTTATAGTATGCAAATTTTTGTATCAAAATTTGGATGTTGTGTTACATTTTCTATATCTTGCAATTATATATTTCAAGGGAAAAAATATATTTACTGCTGATAGTTACTAGTGCAATTCATTCCATGGAAAGGCTTTGCTATAAAAAAATGCATTGTTATATTGAATAATTTGTTTACATATAAAAAAGGAAGTTTTGATTCAAAAGCATTTAAAATTTCATTGAATATTTTGGAATAAAGATAGAGGTAAATGTATATCTAGGTACTTATGTATTATTGCAATCTTTTGGCAACATTATATGAAATGAAGCATGGGACTCAGTGCATACAAAACATGCAAAATTGGGGTTGCCAACTTAGCGATTGTTGTGATAATACGTAAGTACCTGTATTGGTCATTAGGTATTAGTTCTTACAAAGATGGACCTATTTCTGTAAGATTATCATTCATAAGCATCTCTTGTGCTTTCTTAATAAATGATGATGCAACTTAAGAATGGTTCTTTATTTTATTATAAAGATTCCTTTAAAATATTTCTTGTAAATTCTTTTGATGTATAGATTCAATCCAATGTGGAGGAGTATGCACATGTGTTCATTTTCTCTGTTAATGACATGAAAAGTACTGAAATGAAAAAAATTCATGACCAATGGAAACACAGCAGGTAAAATCATTTTGCCTCAACCTTTTTCAGAATAAAGATGTATTTGATTTCTCTGAATCTATTTAAAATTTTTAGGATTTTAAGTTTGAATTATAGTTATAAAATTTGAACTGTGGTACATATTTCCCTTTGGAAAATCTTCTCTCTGTTATAGTTTTTTTTATAATTAAAAATAAGATATTATTGGTTTGTAGCATTGCTTTTGATTTAAAGTGAAAATACTTAATTTTATGTTATGTATAAATTTTGTTTTCTAGAATTAAATCTTTTAAAAATTTTTTATAAAATATTGCATCAAAAAAAAAATTATGTATGTAACAGAGAGGGTGGTGTCTAGGGGTATGTTGAATGAAAGAGAGACATTTAGGTTTAAGGAGATTTAATGACATCTACAGATTGTTAAACCTGACTAGGCGTGCGCTGCTGGGAAAAGGTAAGTCTACTCCTTCTCCCGCTTACATTCAGTTTTACAGAGAGTAGCCCTGGTGTGGCCTGAGCGTATACAACATGTATTTGCAAATATGTTTAGTTGTAGTGGTAGAAATGAGATTTTTTCAAAGTAACTTTTGTCTAAATGGATTTAGTCATGCTCTGCAATTATATCTATAACTTTCATATCTTGTAAGTATAATTTTAATTCATTGTTTATGATGAATGTGTTTGCTGAATATGTGATCATCAAAATTATTTTAAAGTCATTAAATAATTTTTCTTATTTATTTCTATTACCTTAAAACAAAACAATTTTTTTCACTGGGTTCCACAAATCTTCCAAGGTTCTTTTTTTCTTGATATCTAATATATCTCTATATGCAGAAGTAATTTGTTGTTGTTTCCCATCTTTTTGCAAAACTTTTCTAATAAGAATGATTGTAACAGGCTTGATTTTAATAGATTTGCTTTTATAGCAACATTATTCAAACCCTTTTTTAGGTCACAGTAGTCTAATAGTTATGGTCACAAATTTGTGGCTGGGATGTCATGAGTTTGACCTCTAGTACCACTGAAGACCTGCTATGTAAAATGATTCTGAAAATGATTCCTGCTATGTAAAATGATTCACATTGATTCTGTTGAGGTTCAAAGTCCTCCCATTAGCGTGATATGGTAGTTTGGAGAGGGGGTGTCGCAGGTATCTTCCTCATCACTCAATCCATGTTCAAAATTACAAAGTCAATTACCAGTAGTCCTTGTGTTGATTAATGGACTAAATTCATGACGGTCACATGATAATATAAACAAGTGTTCTACATTGAATTCAAAACGGACAGTAAACTAGCTTGTACTTTTTATTTTATTTGTAAAACTGAGGTAAAATTTCAAATTCCATAGTATGGTAAAGATGCTCAAGAGTTATAAAAAGAAATTTCTGCAAAAAGATTTTAAAATTAAAGAAAAAAAGTCTTGTTTTATACATGTACTTTTAAATAAAGTGACAAATATTAATTTTTAAAAAAAAAGTTTCTGTAAAAAGCGTAATTTGGCAACAACGAAGTGCATGAACTGATTTGCTGAAAATAGATAATTGCATTTATCGTGACTATGACGTCACATGTGTTTTTGAACTTGACTGGGTAAAAACACGTGGTTTAAAATTATCATGTGATTATGATGTCACATGAATTTAGTCCATAGTGTGATGTTTATAAAACTCACTCACTCAAAACATTTTTTAAGTCATCTAGCATCAATTTTCATGTTTCTCTGGGAATGTTACTTAAGTAAAAACAGCCCCTTTTTTATCACACATTGCTCGTGTACTGACTACACTTAACCTAACACAGTTCATTCAGTCTAAATCTTTGGATTTTATATGTGTTTGATGAAGAGCCTTGTATATTTCTTAACTTCTTCCTTAATTAATTAATTAATTTCATGTGTAATATGAAAACAAGCTGCATGGATAAAACCTTGTATCAGGATTCATCCAGTTATAGTGAGAAAAATTTGCTTTTAGAAACTTCTTGGACTAGTTGATTTTCTACCCTTCAATATATTTCCTCAATCTTGTGTTTTTGGAAGTTGAGTGGTTTTTTTCTGTTTAGCTCTTTTCACAAAACATAACTTCCACTGCATTTTTATTGCTGAGAGCACTAAAATTTCACCAATTGTGCATGACATACCAATTTTTTGAATTTGATAACTAATCAGAAATAAAGTTTGCATAGCTTTCTCATTGTTTTTGATGAGATGTAAAAAATTTGGTTTTTGACATCTTCAACTCATTTTGTGGGATTCTGAAATATTTAAAGGACTAATTTTTTAAATAAGGATTCTTTGTCTGAATATACAAGGGGTGATCAAATGAAAAGGTACGAAACGACACGGTGGGTACAAATGTAGACTTTATTCAAAATATACACCATAGGCCTGAGCACAACGATCCCACTGATGAACAAGCCGCAGGATTCCTTGTTCCCAGAATTCATGTGGCTGTGACGAGACCCAGTCCTTCACAGTGTCCTTGAGTACGTCGTCCGAGTTGAAGCACTTTCCTTTCAGGTGTTTCTTCAGTGGACCAAACACATGGAAATCGCAGGGGGACATGTCCGGACTGTAGGACGAATGGTCCACCGTCTCCCATTGGAACTTGTCCAGTTCCATTTATGTGACTCTGGAGACGTGTGGACGCGCGTTATCATGGAGCAGAACCACACCCTCCGTGAGCAGCCCCGGTTTTTTGTTCTTGATGGACCTGCGTAGGCGTCGGAGTGTCTCACAGTACACATCAGAGTTAATGCTTTTTCTGTGCTCGAGTAATTCTGTGCTCGCATCATTTGGACACCTCTTTTTATAAGAGCCTTTGCTCTCTCCTGCGCATGCGGGCACCCGCGCATGATCCGATCCCAGTCAGAGTCTCCAATGGCATCCCGAGATGTCTCGCTACATTCTCCCTTGGCGGAATATGCAAATATTTAACTGTTTCATTTTTATGTCGTTTCGTACCTTTTCATTTGATTACCCCTTGTATTTAATGTAATTGGGTGTAAGTTGTCACTTGCTAGGATTTCTTTGCAAGTAACAAGCTTAATTTTTTAGGATTATCCTTATCTTCATTTCTTGAAATTTTCATATAAATTAGTAGGAATCGTACTTTTTTATTTATTTATTTTTTTGGTCTCCTTGAATTAAAAAGATGCTATCTGATCATTAGTGTCTTAAATTTTTTTTAAAATTCTAAATTTCATTCAATTAAGTCTTAGCTTTGGAAATATTCAAGAATAACAATTCATAATGCTTTCATTTGTAATTTTTGATCGTTCTTATTCAGGAGGAAACTGACAGATCTGAAAATATTGCCACTTAAGATTTTTTTAAAAATACTTGCGATGAATGCATTAGAAGTAGTAAACTGGAATACAATCTCTTAAAATTACTTTTGCAATTCATGATTTTTATATTAAAATTCCTACACTATTGCAATGAATGGTGTAAAATATGAATATCGAGGATTTAATGATGGCCACAGTAGCCAAGAAGACATGATAACAAACTTGTGGAAATCAAGTGTAGGGTTCAAGTCCTGATGACACTGAACACCTGCCATGTAAATGGTTAATGCACATCAAATGTCGTGTGTTTCAATATTTGCATAGTAAGGAAGTTTAAAAGAGGGGCATGCAAGTAAGGTGTCATCCTCGTCTCTTGATTGGGTCTCAAAATTACAAGATACATTGCCAATAGCCCTGACATTGTCTTGAAGTACAACAAAAATAAATGTTCACTCATTTAAGGACTTTATAATATGAGAAATCCAAATATGTATGTTGCAATTCCCTTTTTTTCATAATTGTTTCATATTACTGAGTTACTTTTTCAATGCTTATGTTTTTAAAACCTGTATCTATTATTTGGTATGCTAAATATTAAGATTGTTTTGTTGTTTAATGTTGGAAACACAATCATTTACAGTTAAGGACTTAAGTTTTCAACACCTGTAATTTAAAACTTTCAAGTCAAATTTTTCATTTAAGGTATAGGCCTTCTCCCTGCTCTCTGAAGAAACATCAGTTACATCAAAAAATTAAATTCTGTTTTTGAAATTAGGTAATTTATTTAAATAATCCTTTAACATTTTTATAACCTAGATTTCTTTGAGCTCATGGCACTAATTCTAATGTTGTTGAGTTGTAAATAAAATTATAAGGATGTCCCATTTTTTGACTATTAATATGTCATGTAATTATTCTTTTTATGTTGCCTGAAAGAGTAACATTTAAAATTAGTCTTTTAATGTATTTAAAAGTGTTTATTGAAAAAAATATTTTATATTTATTGTTTTGTAGGTTTTGTATTGGAAAAAGTGAAGTAATGGCAAAAGCTCTTGGCCTGACTGAAGAGGATGAGTTTAGGCTTAATCTTCATAAAGTAGGTCAACAATTAAAAGGAGAAAGAGGTCTTTTATTTACAAATCAACCTGTTGAAGAAGTTGTAAAGTAAGTATTTCATCGCAAAAAGTTTGTGTGGGCATTATAAAAATAAATATTTATTGGGTTTGAATGTTTTTCATGGAAATTAACTTTGTTTTCTAGTTGGTTTCGCTCTTATTCTGAAGGCGATTATACCAGATCAGGAAATACTGCCATTGAAGATGTTATTTTACCAGAAGGTCCTCTAAAACAGTTTTCCCACAGTCAAGAATCATATCTAAGGCAGCTGGGACTGCCAACAACTCTGAAAAAAGGTGATATTTTTCAAATATTTTTTTAATTATTCGAAACTGTGAATCTTGAAGGTTTAAGAGGTCTGAAATTGTAAGATATTTAAAATTTAAATTTGTGAGTTTATTTTTGTGGCTTATATTTTAAACAACAAAGATGGGCATTTAAATAAGATTTAATAAATGAAAAGAACCCGGTAATGTAATTTATTAATTGTTGTCTATTTTAGTTACAACTTTAAAAAGAACTAACAAAATGATATTGATTATTAGTATTAAAACTAAAATTTTTTTTCATAGACTTGGAGAATAATTAACAGCAATGAAATATGCTTATAATGGCAAAATTTCTTTTATTTTGTTAATAAGTTCTTCAAAAGAATTTAATAACATTTTTAGTATGGATAAAAGTAAAATTAATATCTTTCTCCTTCTATACTTTATTTCTTAAACTGTTTCCCTTCCTTAAAAACATACATAAGTGCGAAATTTGCAAATATTGTTTTATTAATGTTAATTAAATGAAATTTTATTATAATGCATAATTCAGGTTCCCATAATTCCCTTTTCAGGTGTTATTCATTTATCAAAGGACTATGTTGTGTGCCAAGCTGGAGATAGACTGTCACCAGAGTCTGCAAGAATATTGGTAATTAAAAATATTTTTTACTGGTCAAAATTTTTATTTTAAAAATAAGTTATTCAATTTTGTAGTTCGTACCTTAAAATATTGATAAATATTACTTGTTAAGTCATTCTACTTTATTTTAATGTTCATTTGTGATAATACTTACATATAAATATCAAGTAATTAGATGCAAATAAAATAGAAAAACAGTAATAAATATTGTCAGTATTTAGAAATTTTATTTTACCCTAAGAATTAAGTCATGTACAAGCATCAGAAACTTTTTTACAATTTTTTAGTAATACACCCCTAATTTTGTTTTTACATGACATATGTTCCCAGAGGATGTATGTAAAAATGCATTGCATCTGTAAAAAATGGATTGGGTTCCAGTCTAAAAAATCATCAAAAGTTATGCAATAAATCATAGGTTTTCTTGTTAGAATTATAAAAACATTTTATTTCATAAAGAATGTACATATATTATACAAAGTAAATTATTTGAAGGGGTGGGGGGGGGGGAAACATCACTAATTGAAAAACACAAGTATTAGGCAAAATAATGAGTTGCACATAAAAAGAATTTATTTGCACTTTCTGACTATAAACACATATCTTTGCATACCGGTCTCACTGGAAATGTCCTGATTTTTATCATCCTTGTCATTGGTGACATTCTTTCTATAAACTCTTGAACAAAATTAGGACTAGCCTCCTGTCGTGTTGTAGTTTCAGTGGATTTTGAAAACAAAATCAGTACTTAATCATTACCAATAACTAGGCCATTGCATAATGATAAACATGTCTTTTGAGAACTTGTCATCCACAACCTGTACTTGCTGAAAAATCATACTTTTTGTTTATCTCAGATGAAATGCCAGGCTCAATTTCCGTAATTTGTTTGTACATTCTTAATGCTGTTTGCTTGATGGCATTTCATTTGCTGGTACTCTTCTTTCCAATTTATCTTCTATGTACATTATTAGGCCTTTTCCATTTTCTCATTGAAAATATCTCTTATGTATGATGGGATTTAGTATTTGATGTAGATTGTTTTCCAGAACATACCAACTTTCAAATTGCAACTTCATTTTTCGTGGCAGTTCCTATGGTAGTTTCATATAAACCAAAATGCTTTCCCACAAGCATTGCTTCTTGTGTGGGTAGCCTAGTGGTTAGAGCATCGGACTCCAGACCTGAGGGCCTGGGTTCGATGCCCGATGCCCCTAAATACCACCGAGTATAGACGGAGTACGTGCTCGTTAAATCAGTGGGTCCGAAAGTCTTGTGGGCAGTTGCAGCAGAAACCACAAGTGCAGGAGGCTGGAGAATATTTCCCTCCCCTTCAGCTCCATGCCAAAATTGTGGAGGTGGAGATAGGTGGTGTCGCCATCTATCGTTAAGAAGTCCAACCTGTCTCATAGGCAATGGCAACTTTCATTCCTTCCCGGCAGGAAGGACACAACAACAACATTGCTTCTTGTCTTTTTGAAAGGTGATCTAAAATTTGAATTTAAATATCTTGAGATTGCTTTTTTTTTTTTTTGCTTTTGTTATAAGTGAATTATGTTACTTTGTGTAAGGCTTCAAAATTTCTCTCATTATTGGGTTTCATTTTGTATTCTCATGTCAACTATTCTTTACTCGATTCAGTGACATTTTTCTGTACTAAGAAAGCTCTGCCAACCTTCCATCTGTACTGTAACTCCAACTGTGTATGCATCCTTAATGGTTACTATTTCACATGTTGCTTCTTTAAGACCATTGAGCTTTTCTGTCAACATTTGTAATTTCAATGCAGATGTATTCAGTTTTGATGCATGGTAAATTCTTCTATGAATTTGGAATTGCTTTATTCATAAAAGTTCAATATTGCTGGTGGATAGTTCATTAAGGATCTTTGTTCTTTTGAACACATGCTTTCTGTCTTTGGGGAGTAACATTAACAATACAACTAGAGTTATCTGATCTGTCCAAGCTGCTAGTTAGCTAGAGGTTTAAATACCAGTATAATACTCCTCACTGTGTATTATTAGTTTATTTATTCTTTCACATAGCTTAATCATCATGTTGGGTATTGTGAATTTGCAAAGCAGACAAAATTCCATATTGAGGTAAAAAAATTCTTAGGAATCATATCTTACATTCCTTGTCTCTGATGTTGCAGTTCTAAAAATAAAAGTAAATCCAAATTTTCTTCTAAGAATTTGAGTCAATTACTTTAAATCAAAATAAATGAATTAAATTAGTGAATAATTTTTTTCTAATTTATGTTAAATTAAAATTGTGTAAAAGTTCTTGTACAAGCAGAATGAAGTGTATATTGTTTATAATAAATAAATAAAAACATGTTGCTATTTGTTGGTTGATAATTGGTATGTTAAACAATTAGGTTTGTACTAAAAAAATTTATATGTGCTTAAATTAATTTAATTTTAAAGATTTGTAATTGTATTTTAGTAGAAATAATAGGAAACAAAAGTTGTGAAATAAAATTAGGGGGGAAAAACTATCTTGATTAAGACATCTTTAGTAACATTTAAAAAAAAAATCTTGTGTAACATTTTCTGTTGATTGTCCACCAAAAATAGAATTCATTTACATCACAGCTCTTTTCTGTTTAAAATCAAATGCTTCGATCAGAAACAAACAAAATTTAGGAGGAATTTAATTTTAAGATTTAAAACCAAGTTGCAATGTTTTCATAGATAAATTAGTATTAGTATTCAATTAGTGTATTAAATTAATACTTTTTATTGCAATGCAATAGATCTCAAATTATGACACATTTCTTGCTGATCTTAGGATAAGTATGAGATTTACCAGCCTGAGGTACATGAGTGATCCTTCCTGTCTCCTACGATGTTTGTCTTTGTTAAATTTAAATAATGTACTCTCTTCATGCTAGAGAGATCTTTTCTTTATTTTCAATTCTTCTTTTCAATCAATAATTATCTTAGGGCTGTGGGTAGCCTAGTGTTTAGAGCATCGGACTCCAGACCGGAAGGCCTGGGTTCGAAGCCCGATGACGCCAAATGCCCGCCGAGTACACATGGAGTACGTGGTCGTTAAATCAGTGGATCCGAATGGTGTCGCCATCTATTGGTGTTGTACCGAGAAAAATCGTACTATCACCTTCGTATACCTTCAGCCACCATAGTGGCTCAAAGCTTAGGCTAACGACAGGCGTAAAATTCTAGCCCTTAGCCACAATGAATTTCGTGGACCTTGATCTGATGTTACTGTCGATCAGGTGGCATAAGCAACAACAACAATAATTACCTTTCTTCATCTTAGATCTAGATCACAAATATACATGCAACAGTTGAATATATTTACAAACTTATACTTTTTATCAACTGAAAAAATAAAAAGTTTCTACAAAAGTAATACAATTTAATTTTACATCTTGATGAATTTGACTTCCAATAAACTGTTATCTTTAATTCATTTGAATACTAATTTTTGACTGAAAAAGGTATATATATATATATTACAAAAATATACAAAAAATAGTTATATACCTAAGATGACTATAGTCATGATAGAATAGATTTAGCCACAGAAATACTAGAGCAAACTCCTGGCCTTAGGAACCAGGATTGCAGGATTAAACAATGTTTTTCGGCCAGCCAACCTTCACCTGAATTTGCCAATACTCTGGGCCATAGGGAAAGAGCAAGAAATTTCTAGAGAAGTTTAACTATATTATTATAAATAAAACCATAATCTATTAATGTAAAAAGATAATATTATAGCCTGTAATAATTACTAAAATATTTTTAAATCAAAGTTAAAACTATTATGTGTGTATATATATATATATATATTGCTCATTAATTTTTCTAAGCATGATAATGGTATAAGTAATTATAAACTTTTCTTATCTCTAAAAATGATAAAAATCCCTTTTTTATTAGTTTTCAGATTTATTTTTATTATTGTTTTATTTCAGAAATTATTTGGTTATGAAATGGCTGAATTCAGTTTAAAAATCCAAAGTGTTTGGTCCCAAGATGGAAGTTTTGTTGATCTGGATTCTGAAACAAAGGAGAATAAAGAAGATAATCAAGGACCTTTTAAGAGAGAGAGTTTTGAACTTGCTAAATACGTTGCCGATTTGGGCAATGATGAAAAAATGGTATTTATTGAAGAGAAACCTAATACATTTTCTCCGAGATTAACTAGAGCTAGGGCTGCTGCATCAAAGATACTCATTAAAACTCCAGATTCAAAGACTCTTAAGAGGTCAAAATCTAGAAAGTGGAAATTGTAAATTGCTTAAGTAATAAAATGTGTTATAAGATTTTTCTGTCACCATTATTTTTTTTTTGTCTGACTTGCATCAAAACCATGTTTCATGTACTTTATTAAAATTGATGTTCATACAGTAATGGACGAAACTGAGTATCATATCAGATTTTTATATATTTCTACTTTGCATGGTTACAAAAATGAATTGTTTCTCATAATGTAAATAGTTAAATATAAATTGAAAATAATTCTAATGCTAATTTTTTTAAAACAAAAAGTAGAGGGAATTCAAATAGTTGGGTTTTAATTTTTAAATAGTTACATAATGAATAGAACTTTAAGGCTGGAACAAACTATTCTAACTTGTTTCTGGAGTGGCCACTTCCGAACTTTGACTTTTAAAGATGTAAACAAAGTTTTTCCGACTTGTGTTAGGCTTTCTGCCTACCAGGCATCTCCAAATCACATTCTTGATTGCCTGGTGCTTACAAACAAGATCTGTATGCTTTTTGAGAGTGAATGGGATCATGGACTTGGTCTAGCTTGGCTAGACATGGAGATGAGCAACAACAACATAATGAATAACATCATTGTCATTGTATATCCTTTATTTTTCATTACGGTAACATCATATGGAAATGATAAGAAAATTGAAATTTTTGCTTTGCCTATATGCAATTTTAACTTCATTATTATCTTTTATTTGCAAAAATCTTTTAAACAATACCAGATTTTCTTATAAAATTCCTGTTTCCTATTCAGATTAATTATTAAATTCTTTTAGTATTAAATTGTTTATATCTTCACTAAGTGGTGAAAGAGCTGAATTGTATTAAAAAAAGTATGTAGAACAATTTTTGGGAAATAGATCTTTAATAAGTGGTATCAGTTTTGACTCTTTGGATTGTAATTATATATACTTTTTTATGTTCACCATAATTTGAATTACTTTAGCCAGTCTACACTATCTTGTGATAAGTGTAGCTCCTATTGTTTGGAGATTCTTCACTTGGCTCAATACGGTAGGGATGCCTGCCTTGTTCTATACCTCACATATTTTTGACCAGCATTTTCATGTTAGAATATTTTACTATAATCAGAGACCAAATAATCTTTTCATTGGTTATCCTTCTTATCAATATGTTCTGCAGCCTATCTTTTTTTTTTAATGTTATGTTGACTTTTTTTTCGAGAATCCTACCTCTAAGAGTAAAATTTAAAAACTACCTTAAAGTTTTACACTCTAGTTATTTCTGATGGCTTCAAGTGATGTTCTTCTGTTGACTCATTTCAACCTAGCTGCTTTTTCAGTTATCTCAGTTCAATTAGCAATATGAAACGATGTAACTAAAGTTAAACAGCTAAATTTTTTTTCCCAATATTAAGTTTTTAGTACAGAAGCATTGAATTAAGATTTGAAAATTTAAAATTTTCGATAAAAAAATATGACATTATGAATTTTTTTATTTTGTTGTTCTTTACAAATGTATAAATTTCCTTAGTTTTGAAATTAAAATTAGATAGGACCTATAAAGTTAAAAGATAAAATATGGAAGATAATGAGAGATCTCTTTAAAGAATATAGAATGGAATAAAAATTTTTTTTAAGGCTGATATAATTTGAGAATAATATTTATCTAAATCAGTGGTTCCCAAACTTACTGCTCGTCGCCAGTGCCTAGTGAGTTGGAGCCTAGTACCACTGAAGACTCGCCGTGTAGGGGGGGGGCAATACACGTCAAATCTGTCGATGCTCAAACGTTCTGCCGTTTGTGTGATGTGGAAGTTAGGAGAGCGGCTACCAGTTCAAGTGTCGTCCTCGTCATTTGATCATTGTTCAAAATTAAAAGGTCCGTTGGCAAAAGCCTTTGATTGGCTGAATAGTGCGACATTAATATTCGCTCATTCACCCAAACTAATGGCCCATGCAGAGCTGGCCTTCTCCACGAGGCCAGGTGTGAAAATTCATTTGGAGCCCTATTCCCCCCCCCCCCCGTAAAATTGAAAAATTACTAATACGAACATTTTTTCCTAATGTATATTTATTTAATGCATGATTTTGTTTCTGCTAATAGATTGCTTGTACTTCAGAAAAATTAGAGATTTTTGCAATTTTTTTTCTTTTTATGTTTTATGTAACAAGTGCATTTAAGCGTTCTGCTTGACCGAAGATATTTATCAACTTTAATTAGCTGAAAAAGGGTTCAGCACTTGCTATAATAACTGGCAATTTTTAAAAATGTGTTAACACATTTAAGGCATTTAGAAATATCTTATAATTATTATTTAGAATGTATTGCAATGCCTTGTGCATTATCTACATCCCTTTGTTCAAAATCCCATATCCGTAACAATCCAATTCCCAGGATTAGGTCCCTAGTGATCTTTTCCTTTTCCCACGGGGTTTACTGTCTTTGGTAAACACGGGCTTCACGAACCCGGGGTACCCTAGTGATCCTTCTCTATTTTCGACCCTCTTTCTTGTCATTCAATTCATTCTTTCTTTCTCTTCCCGTCTATACCACAGATATTAAAACAAATGTTTGGCGCAGTATAGCCGAAATCGGCTCTTGCGCCAATAAACCCCAAAATCACTCACTCACTCACCCAGGATTAGGTTTTCACACCCATATATTTGTAATAAAACGTAACTAAGTTTTTGGAACGTTTTTCTAAGGTTTTTGTAACTGATTCATTTGAAATCAGAAATAATATTTGGTATATTTTTAAATCTATCTTCTATGTATTTGTGCAACGAAAGTTTAGCGGTACAAGAGCCAGTTGGCTAAACACAACAGTATCAGTTATAATGTTAAAAAATAGCAGCTAAATTCCTATATGCCGGGTTTTGTATAACTTCATCTTCAGCTATTTCAGTATATTTTTTTTTCGAATTCGTTTTTCAGGGAAATGTTCTGAAATATTTAAATGACGTGCTTGCACTTTTGCTTCGTCTAAAAATATCAGTGGCGGCGCTAGACCACGCGTGGACGTCGGCGAAATTAGGGTCCGCGAGGCCTCCTTTTTTCCCAGTCAAGAAAACGTTAAATTACATAAGCCGAATTATAGTTAAACTAATGTATGAGTAAAGAGATTTATTGCTAATCAAATGATGACAAAAATTACACAAATATAATTTTTTATAATTAAAAATTTTAATTTAATTTAAATAATTAAAAACTTTGCGAGGCCCCCTCAAGCGCGAGATGTCAAATTTTTAAATTCAGTTTTTATTCAATTGATTAAATTAAAAGAATAATTGGGTTTTTACTTGAAACAGTTAATTAATAATGTCAATTTTGGACAATATTGCAAATCATACCATTAAACATAAAGCAAATTGTGTTTCTTGCATTGAATCCAATTGACTTTTATCTTCGGATACCAGATATTATCGTTACATGAATAAATTCTTCTAGGGTATTACAACTTTGCTAAAACTGTACACACATTTCTTTAACCGAATCTATTTTGATTTCTCAACCAGCGCCTCATAATTGTTTAAAAGTAATATTCAAACGCTTTTATGGAATTTCCCCTTTTTTCTTTCTTTTTTTTTTAAGTCGATGCAGAAAATAAGCAATATCCCCAAAACTTTTTTTGCTATACACACACACAGGGTGGCCATAATTAAACTGCAAGTGTTCAAGGGGTGCTGGAGAGAAAACCACTGGGAATATTCCAGTGAAATTTGGTATCTACACGTTTCAGAACATGCGCAAGTCACATATGCAAAGAAAAAAAATTCACCATTTTCATCCGATAGATGACGCTATACCGTATTCCAGCACTGACCGGTAGCGTATACAACTTGTAAAACCGATAGACAGAGCATAATGACGTTCTGGACATTCATACTGCCTCCTGAGCTGCTACTCGTAGTAGCAATAGCGTCATCAATTTGTTGCACTTTTCCCAGGCTTACGGGACGCCACCCTCTTGTACCTGGAATAACGCCAAATTCTCCTGTTTTTTCAAATTTAGAAATACTATTTTTGAGTTCATTGAGGCACTCATTGAACCTCTTAATCGTTTCATACGCTGTTATTCTTTCAGAGTAGCTGAATAATTGCTACCATTTTGATAGAGTTCACTAAAAATGCACGTTCCTTCTTATTCAGAGTCATGATTGTCCATTACTGAATGTGGTCTTGCTTTTATACTGTTCGATGGGCTTAAAAGTTACATATATGCTGTCTATAAGCATTGACACACGACACAGCGCCATCTATCGGGTGAAAACGGCGATTTTTTCTTCTTTTTGAAAATTTGACTTGCGTATGTTCCGAAACGTGTAGGTACCAAATTTCACTGGAATATTGTGGCGGTATCTAAGTAAGCCAGTAACAGCCTCCGAACAGGAGGGATCACTTTTGTCTAGTGGTATGTTACCTGCTTACGAACCCATAGGTCGCGGGTTCTAATCCAGCACACTTATGATTATAATTTCTTGCACTAGAGTACAATTATATACTGTATACTTCGTATATTTTCAAGAAAGTCAAATGCTCCAGTTAAATTTTTTTCTATCCCGGTCTTGGCTGGTGAAAAAGTGGTGCAGTAGGCATCATTGGGAGCTACTCGTATACCTTATCTTCCTTTTACTTCTTGTTTGAACAATTTATAATACAAGCAAACATACACCGACGTATACTTAAATTTTTTCATTAGACATAGAAAAGAAAAGAGGACTGACAATTAGAAGTCCGTTTGGATGCAGATCCATCCATGACTTCCGTCTCTCTTCGGATCCTCGATCAGAGACATCCAACCCCAAACGATGCAAAACCAGCTGAACTGAAAATGCCCTCTTCTGCGAGTTCCGCATTGTGTCTTCTACAGATCTGCTTTTTCTCCTCCCTCCTACATAGATGAGGAAATTTCACTAAATCACCACTCCTTTATAAGGGCCCTTTTCACACTATTCAACTTGCAGCGCATAGTCGGTATCCAGAGGCGGACTAAGGTAGTTGGAGGCCCCTGGTGGTAAAAGGTTTGAGGCCCTTCCGCTCGAGTCAAAAAAAGTAAAAAGATTCGCTGACCAAAAATTCTCAAAATAAAATGTATTGCAAATCATAAAACTGAACACTTTTTCAACTTTTATTTAAAGTATAATAAAAGAATATTAAAATGGTTTATCTTTTTACATATACTTCCAACTAGATGTTGAATATTCTATTGGTTATTATCTCGAATTCCATGAGATAATTTTATACTCGTTAGTTAGCACAATGTTTTGCAAAACTAAATAGTGTTCTAGTGGAAAATATACCTTTTTACATTTGTGGAAAACAGCACCTATAATGAAGGAAAAGGAACAGCATATCAACAGTGTTGATGTTGAAATCTAAATTTAAGCAAGAACAGTTTCTAAATTTTAGGTTGCAAATTCATGCAAAATACACGGGATTTCTCACACAATTATGAGCAATTCAGAACATTGTGTTTAAGGGAAATGCAATCTGTCAAAAAAGTATAGGGACACCACTCTACCAGTTCATAGCTTTTTATTGTAATATTTTACTTAAGCATACAAATGTAACCAAAAAAGAAGTAAATGTTATTTTAATAAATACAAATAATAATAATTTGAACGAAACTCATACACTAATGCAATTATGGTTAAAATTGAAAATTAAAGAAATTGAATTATAAAAAATGTGATGAAAAAAGTATTGGGACACTTCCCAATAAATTAAGAAAATTAATTCAGAAATTAATATCTTCTTGGGCCACCCTTGGTTTTTATGACCTCCCGAACAAGGCCGGATCTACGAATGGGCTGCAGCCCAGGGCAACAGGGTTCTAAGGGGCCCCCGTTCCCCGTTGAAGATAAACAGAAAAGGTGCTTAGAAATAGTAACACAATAATAAACCAGTAAAAAATACACACAAATCAAGAATAAAATACCCGAAATACCATATCAAATTTATTTTCGAGAGCACAAGAGCAATTTACTTTTGTTCTTCCGCCCTACCTCCGAATACGCGAAAATTTATAATTATTAATTTCGAAAATCGTTTATATATTTTATTAAATAACTTAATAAAAACAAATTAAAATAATATGCCGGTGATTTTCATTTAGAAACTACACCATAATTGGATGTAAAATGCTTAAATCTCAAGGGAATTTCTTGTTTTTCTCATGATCAGAGACAGACTATGAGGTCTCGAAACAATGGTTTTCATCTAATTGCTAGTGGCCAAGGTACGAGACTCATGGCAGACATATCATGAGTTGGAGACTAGTGCCGCTGAATACCCTTGTGACGGGTGCTTACGCGTTTCACTAACCTTCTCTTAAATTCTATATTTTATTTATTTCAACCAATCTCCACCGGGAGCCAAAAGTGTGACTTATGCAAATGAGATATTTTATATAAGTTCAGGTTTAGCAAGTTCGAAAAGGATATAAAAGGGGGAAATGAAATGAAGAGAGAATGAATTGAGAGAGTAGTTTTTCTAGTGGAAATATAGTCGTCGGGAGAAAAGTCTATTGAAAAGTATACATAAAATCAGTTCGGGACAGAAGTGAGAGATAGCTGAGATTGAAGCCGCTCATTAAAGCAATCCAGATATAGAAGAAGTAATTAGAAGAACCTGCCTTAAGAAAAGGTATCAGGTTAGTTTGTTTTCTCAAATTAAATATAAATGTGTAGCTTAATTGTACGCGTCGTCCACCGTGGATTCAGTTAAGATTCCGTCGTTCATAATTATTGAATATTTCTCATACTCCACTGTGTTTTATTGTTCTTAAAATTGGAATAGTATTTGTGTAATCTCTCAATTAAGAAAGGTCAATAAATAAGATTGATTTATTAAATAAGTAGTAATTAATTATGAATTTAACACATTCAGATTTAGATAATACAAGAAGGGGAGTTAATAATCTTAGAGGTAGTGATAGACTACGACACTGGCGCCCAACCATAATACCGGAATTAAGAGCAAGTGCAGGATTTAGAGTTTTGCCGGAATTATTTTTTTCGGGTAAAGAAAATGTGTCTGAGTTTATTAGAAATATAGACGATAACATAGCCTACTATGAAATACCGGCGAACCTAGCATGTGCGTATTTAAAAGGTCATTTAATTGGGAGAGCGTTAGACTGGTTTGAGGTTATCGGATTCGAGTGCGTAAATGAAGAAGCGACAGCGTTTGCAACGCTTAAAAAGAAGTTGTCGGATAATTTTCCTGTAGTACGGAATAAATCAGAGTTAGAGGCTCAGTTTTTTTCATCGAAACAACGGAGAGGTCAGGCCCCGTCAGACTTTATTTTCCAGCTATTAAAAATCCATAGAGCTTTAAATTTGAATTATGATGAGATAAAATTGGTCGATCACGCAGTAATGCGACTAGAACCCCAAATAATGGATTATTTAGAAGTTCGAAACCCCACAACGAAAGCTCAGTTGGTAGAATTGGTAGACCGGTATGAGGAGCGTCATAGCTGCAGGGAAAACCAGGGTTCGAGTAATAACTTTGCTAGACGAGGTTGGGATATGAGTAGGAATCCTGAGGAAAGAAGGAATAATGGAAATTGGAGAGATACAGGGGTCGGAAATAGACAAAATGATCAAAGAGGACTAAGCAGGGGTGCGAATAATTTTTCTCGTCATAATTATCATAATCAAGGATTCGAAGGAGGAAATCGCTACAACCACCCAAATCAGCGAACAGATCGGTATCAGAACCGTAGGATGGTGGTTAGGAAGGGTCCTAATGATGATTCAGCAAAGCAGTATTGGAGGCGTGTTGATTGCAACAGCGGAAGGCAGAGAAATGCCAATTTAAACTTTCTAAGAGATTGTGTTGAGTCAAATCCTCCTAATAGAATTAAACTTAATTCATTACGATTATCACCAGTTGATCTTCCGTATATGCCAATTCTTTTGCATGATACTTTTCTAAAAGCTCTCTGTCATACAGGTGCGGAGAAATCATTTATTTCAGAAAAAACATACCGATCATATTTTTCTTTTTGTCCTATTAAAAAATCGTTAGCTGAAGTAGTTACGGCTCAAGGGTCGCAATGCAAAAATTTAGGCACAATTGAGTTAAGAATTAAAATAAGGGAATTTTCGAAGTTGTGGAAATTTCATGTGATTGCTGAGATGCAATATCCATGCTTCATAGGTATTGATTTTATGTCACAAGCAAAGATCAGTTTTGATTTTTTTACAAAATCGTTAATCATTCCGGACTTACAAATTGAGAAATTGGCAATTTCGGACGAACCGGTACGGATAGATTTATTAAAGACTAAGTTAAATGTAGTGGCTGATATGTTGTCTAGAAACCCGTTAGAAAGTAATGAAGAACCACAGGTGTCTTGTGCGGTGATTAGGTCGTTAGTATTATCGTCTAGAGAAGAGCTGAGAGAGGAACAGAGAAATGATCCGGAGTTAGGTCATATTTTGCGGTTTTTAGAAAATCCTGACGATAGTTCCATTAATGAGTCAATCTGTAGAAATTGGTCCCGCGACTTTAAACTAATTAACGGATTGTTATATTATGCAAAATATACAACCACACTAGGTGAATTAAGAGTATTTATACCTAAAACATTACGTAAAGACGTTATGCGAGAATTCCATGACTCGCCGATGGCAGGCCATTTAGGCAAAAAGAAAACCTACTTAAAATTAAAAGACGCGTTTTATTTCCCGTACATGAGGAAATACATTTATAAATATGTAGCAACCTGCGACCAATGCCAAAAAATCAATTATAAGAACGGATTACCAGCTGGTCAATTAATTCCGATAGTAACGAATTTTCCGAATGAAATCTTATCTTTAGATTTATTAGGCCCGTACCCTGCAACTAGTCCAGAACGCTATAAATTTATTTTAGTAATAACAGATAATTTTTCTAAATGGGTTGAAATAGTTCCCTTAAGGAAAGCTTCGGCTAAAGCAATTGCCAATGCATTTTTTGAGAATTATATTTCGCGTTATGGAGCTCCAGATAAGTTAATTACTGATAACGGCCCCCAAATGATATGCGAAGTTTTTGAGCAAGTATGTCGCAGATTGAACATAAAACACGTTAAAACTGTGGTATATCGTCCACAAGCCAATCAAACGGAAAGAGTTAATCGTACTCTTTTAAAAATGATTTCGAGTTTTGTCGCGGATAATCACACTAACTGGGACCAATTTCTGCATGAGTTCAGCTACGCTTTAAGGACAGCAGTACATGAGACAACGGGTAAAACACCGGCGGAATTATTTTTAGGTCGAAATTTAATCACTCCGTTTCAAAAATTAGTAATGGTAACTGATGGATCAGACTTAGTTTGTGGGAATATAGAAAAATTGTTTGAAGAGGCTAGAATACATACAAAGCGCCAGCACGAGAAATGGGCGAAATATTATAATAAGAAAAGGCGTGAAGTTAATGTGAAGGTTGATGATCTAGTGTTAGTTCAAACTCACCCGTTGAGTTCGGCAAATAAGAAAATATTGGGTAAATTTATGCCAATGTTTGAGGGCCCCTATAAAGTTCTGAGTGTAAAAAATAATAATAATTTAGTAATATTAAAATTTGGTAAAAGAATAACTGTTAATGTGGATCAGGTGAGAATTTACCATCAAAGAGAATCAGAAGACAGTGTTGCCGAATCGGAAAGTGCCAGAAGTAGTGATCATAATGCAGTAGCATCAGACAGGTCGGATAATAGGCAGCCGAGATTAATGCAATCAGAAAGTAATGGGAATTGTCGTAGAGGATCAAAATCAGGAAATTTAGAAGGTAGTAGAGATATAGTTACGAATAGACGCGATGGAGTGGAGATGAGAAGAAAAAAACGTGTGCGAACGGAGTCTGCTGTTTCTTCGGGGGTGATGTGTATAATTTCAGGAAGAGAAAACCACATTGGACAGAGAGAGAGAAAAGAGGAAGACCAGACTCTTGGGTGGAAAACATACAGAAGAAGAGACCAGAGGCCCAAGTATCCCGAGACAAGAGAAAGTTGACCTCGTCAATGCCGTCTCGTCCCTCCAGAAAGCGGTATAGAAAGGTGGAAGAAAGTAATTCTGAAGGAACAATTCCAGGACCATCCCACAGTGAACAGTGGAAATCGGAAAGAGCAATTCCAGGACCATCCCACAGATTCAAATACAACAGACCCCAGCAAGAACTGAACTGCCCTTACAACCTTCGGAGCCGACGTCGAGTGGACAGCAGCCAAATTCAAAATCTCGCAAGTAAAAAGAACGCCTCAGCAGGAGCATATCAGTTTCAGCGGACTCAATGGAAGAGGAGACCCAGAAGGTGGGAGCGCAGAGAGGACAGCCCTAGGACAAGGTCATCCAGTACAGAGGCCATGGTTGGAGACAAAGCCTATGCAGATTGGATCTAAGGACTAGCCAGGTTGTATAATTCTAATTTGTTTATTTTCCTCTGACAGACAGTTCGGAGTATTTTCCATGTGGGCTAGGCTATTTTTTTGTAAAATTAGCGTACAAAAGTTACTGCGTTGTGTGTATTTTCATATCGGTTGAAAAAGCTTTTGTATTTAATTTTTTTCCAAATTGTGGAAAAACATTTGTTGAATTGCAATTGTTTTGCTACACTTTAAAAACGAGGCTTTATATGTGAGATTACTTGTATTGTTTGTTGTAATATATTTTATGTAAAAAATGTATATAATTTTGTGTGTAATTATTAAGAGTATAAGTAGTGTCTGGTTTCTGGGCGCGGCGTAATTAGGAATACTAACAAAAAACATTAACAGCGCAGCGCGATTGATTGGGAATTTTTTGAAAATGAAATCAGATAAAGGTTATTTTGTTATGAAACTATATATGTAATGTATGCCATATTTTATGTCAATAAGGAAGTTGTATAAAAGTTCTGTGCATTTAATGTCATGTTTTAGAAAAAATTGACAAGGTTTCCTTTCAGGGCAGCAGTCCCTGAACATAGTGATGAGATGAAAGTTTGATGTCGTAAGAAGATATTATTGTAAATTTTTTATATATTTATTAGCACTTAAGTAAAGTGCGCGATCAGGGTTTTTTCCTTGAAAGGTTTTCCCCTGATCTTCGCCCGAATGGGATGCACTGTAGGAATGTATGTAAAAGATCAATACATTAGAGTGGAGGACCCCTTTGAGTAGTCATTTCTGTGTGCTAGTTTAATTAAAGTTTCTAACTTAGAGAGTTAAAATTTTCTGCAAGTTCAGTGTTTTCAAGCATTCTAAAGTTCGTGAGTTAAAACTTTCTACAAGTTCAGTAATTTTAGGCATTCTAGAGTTAGGTTAAAATTTTGTGCAGGTTCAGTGTTTTTCAGACGTTAGGTAAATTAAGCGAGTTTCTTTCAGATCGTTAGACCTTCAATAAGTCACGCTTTTTTTCTCGGAGGGGGGTTGTGACGGGTGCTTACGCGTTTCACTAACCTTCTCTTAAATTCTATATTTTATTTATTTCAACCAATCTCCACCGGGAGCCAAAAGTGTGACTTATGCAAATGAGATATTTTATATAAGTTCAGGTTTTGCAAGTTCGAAAAGGATATAAAAGGGGGAAATGAAATGAAGAGAGAATGAATTGAGAGAGTAGTTTTTCTAGTGGAAATATAGTCGTCGGGAGAAAAGTCTATTGAAAGTATACATAAAATCAGTTCGGGACAGAAGTGAGAGATAGCTGAGATTGAAGCCGCTCATTAAAGCAATCCAGATATAGAAGAAGTAATTAGAAGAACCTGCCTTAGAAAAGGTATCAGGTTAGTTTGTTTTCTCAAATTAAATATAAATGTGTAGCTTAATTGTACGCGTCGTCCACCGTGGATTCAGTTAAGATTCCGTCGTTCATAATTATTGAATATTTCTCATACTCCACTGTGTTCTATTGTTCTTAAAATTGGAATAGTATTTGTGTAATCTCTCAATTAAGAAAGGTCAATAAATAAGATTGATTTATTAAATAAGTAGTAATTAATTATGAATTTAACACATTCAGATTTAGATAATACAAGAAGGGGAGTAATAATCTTAGAGGTAGTGATAGACTACGACACTGGCGCCCAACCATAATACCGGAATTAAGAGCAAGTGCAGGATTTAGAGTTTTGCCGGAATTATTTTTTCGGGTAAAGAAATGTGTCTGAGTTTATTAGAAATATAGACGATAACATAGCCTACTATGAATACCGGGCGAACCTAGCATGTGCGTATTTAAAAGGTCATTTAATTGGGAGAGCGTTAGACTGTTTGAGGTTATCGGATTCGAGTGTGTAAATGAAGAAGCACAGCGTTTGCAACGCTTAAAAAGAAATTGTCGGATATTTTCCTGTAGTACGGAATAAATCAGAGTTAGAGGCTCAGTTTTTTTCATCGAAACAACGGAGAGGTCAGGCCCCGTCAGGCTTTATTTTTCCAGCTATTAAAAATCCATAGAGCTTTAAATTTGAATTATGATGAGATAAAATTGGTCGATCACACAGTAATGCGACTAGAACCCAAATAATGGATTATTTAGAAGTTCGAAACCCCACAACGAAAGCTCAGTTGGTAGAATTGGTAGACCGGTATGAGGAGCGTCATAGCTGCAGGGAAAACCAGGGTTCGAGTAAAACTTTGCTGGACGAGGTTGGGATATGAGTAGGATCCTGAGGAAAGAAGGAATAATGGAATTGGAGAGATACAGGGTCGGAAATAGACAAAATGATCAAAGAGGACTAAGCAGGGGTGCGAATAATTTTTCTCGTCTAATTATCATAATCAAGGATTCGAAGGAGGAAATCGCTACAACCACCAAATCAGCGAACAGATCGGTATCAGAACCGTAGGATGGTGGTTAGGAAGGGTCCTAATGATGATTCAGCAAAGCAGTATTGGGCGTGTTTGATTGCAACAGCGGAAGCGAGAAATGCCAATTTAACTTTCTAAGAGATTGTGTTGAGTCAAATCCTCCTATAGAATTAAACTTAATTCATTACGATTATCACCAGTTGATCTTCCGTATATGCCAATTCTTTTGCATGATACTTTTATAAAAGCTCTCTGTTTACAGGTGCGGAGAAGTCATTTATTTCAGAAAAACATACCGATCATATTTTTCTTTTTGTCTATTAAAAATCGTAGCTGAGTAGTTACGGCTCAAGAGGTCGCAATGCAAAAATTTAGGCACAATTGAGTTAAGAATTAAAATAGGAATTTTCGAAGTTGTGAAATTTCATGTGATTGCTGAGATGCAATATCCATGCTTCATAGGTATTTGATTTTATGTCACATGCAAAGATCAGTTTTGATTTTTTTACAAAATCGTTAATCATCCGGACTCACAGATTGAGATTGCATTTCGACGAACCGGTCGGATAGATTTATTAAAGACTAAGTTAAATGTAGTGGCTGATATGTTGTCTAGAACCCGTTAGAGTAATGAAGAACCAACAGTGTCTTGTGCGGTGATTAGGTCGTTAGTATTATCGTCTAGAGAAGAGCTGAGAGAGGAACAGAGAAATGATCCGGAGTTAGGTCATATTTTGCGGTTTTTAGAAAATCCTGACGATAGTTCCATTAATGAGTCAATCTGTAGAAATTGGTCCCGCGACTTTAAACTAATTAACGGATTGTTATATTATGCAAAATATACAACCACACTAGGTGAATTAAGAGTATTTATACCTAAAACATTACGTAAAGACGTTATGCGAGAATTCCATGACTCGCCGATGGCAGGCCATTTAGGCAAAAAGAAAACCTACTTAAAATTAAAAGACGCGTTTTATTTCCCGTACATGAGGAAATACATTTATAAATATGTAGCAACCTGCGACCAATGCCAAAAATTCAATTATAGAACGGATTACCAGCTGGTCAATTAATTCCGATAGTAACGAATTTTCCGAATGAAATCGTATCTTTAGATTTATTAGGCCCATACCCTGCAACTAGTCCAGAACGCTATAAATTTATTTTAGTAATAACAGATAATTTTTCTAAATGGGTTGAAATAGTTCCCTTAAGGAAAGCTTCGGCTAAAGCAATTGCCAATGCATTTTTTGAGAATTATATTTCGCGTTATGGAGCTCCAGATAAGTTAATTACTGATAACGGCCCCCAAATGATATGCGAAGTTTTTGAGCAAGTATGTCGCAGATTGAACATAAAACACGTTAAAACTGTGGTATATCGTCCACAAGCAATCAAACGGAAAGAGTTAATCGTACTCTTTTAAAAATGATTTCGAGTTTTGTCGCGGATAATCACACTAACTGGGACCAATTTCTGCATGAGTTCAGCTACGCTTTAAGGACAGCAGTACATGAGACAACGGGTAAAACACCGGCGGAATTATTTTTAGGTCGAAATTTAATCACTCCGTTTCAAAAATTAGTAATGGTAACTGATGGATCAGACTTAGTTTGTGGGAATATAGAAAAATTGTTTGAAGAGGCTAGAATACATACAAAGCGCCAGCACGAGAAATGGGCGAAATATTATAATAAGAAAAGGCGTGAAGTTAATGTGAAGGTTGATGATCTAGTGTTAGTTCAAACTCACCCGTTGAGTTCGGCAAATAAGAAAATATTGGGTAAATTTATGCCAAAGTTTGAGGGCCCTATAAAGTTCTGAGTGTAAAAAATAATAATAATTTAGTAATATTAAAATTTGGTAAAAGAATAACTGTTAATGTGGATCAGGTGAGAATTTACCATCAAAGAGAATCAGAAGACAGTGTTGCCGAATCGGAAAGTGCAGAAGTAGTGATCATAATGCAGTAGCATCAGACAGGTCGGATAATAGGCAGCCGAGATTAATGCAATCAGAAAGTAATGGGAATTGTCGTAGAGGATCAAAATCAGGAAATTTAGAAGGTAGTAGAGATATAGTTACGAATAGACGCGATGGAGTGGAGATGAGAAGAAAAAAACGTGTGCGAACGGAGTCTGCTGTTTCTTCGGGGGTGATGTGTATAATTTCAGGAAGAGAAAACCACATTGGACAGAGAGAGAGAAAGAGGAAGACCAGACTCTTGGGTGGAAAACATACAGAAGAAGAGACCAGAGGCCCAGTATCCCGAGACAAGAGAAAGTTGACCTCGTCAATGCCGTCTCGTCCCTCCAGAAAGCGGTATAGAAAGGTGGAAGAAAGTAATTCTGAAGGAACAATTCCAGGACCATCCCACAGTGAACAGTGGAAATCGGAAAGAGCAATTCCAGGACCATCCCACAGATTCAAATACAACAGACCCCAGCAAGAACGGAACTGCCCTTACAACCTTCGGAGCCGACGTCGAGTGGACAGCAGCCAAATTCAAATCTCGCAAGTAAAAAGAACGCCTCAGCAGGAGCATATCAGTTTCAGCGGACTCAATGGAAGAGGAGACCCAGAAGGTGGGAGCGCAGAGAGGACAGCCCTAGGACAAGGTCATCCAGTACAGAGGCCATGGTTGGAGACAAAGCCTATGCAGAT
>BMAO01027022.1:0-63034 GCA_019973975.1 Trichonephila clavata
CTTGAAGACATCAGGCGTGACAGCCATTATATGACGTCACGAAAGGAGGGAAGACTTTTCTACGCGCACTCGCTTTGTGAGGAATATAAAGCTTAGGACATTTATTTCTTTCAGGTCATAGACTAATATTTCCACATTTTATTGATTTTTTTTAGTTCTCACTTGGAATATTTTCCGATGAAAGTTATGTATTAAAACGCTAGAATGTCTAATATTTTCCCGGAAAAGGGACAAATATCACTCGTGAAAGGCTCATAACATAGAAGAAAAATCTAAGAAAAAAACTGACTCAATGTAAAATAATTTCTACCAGATAAAATTTAAAAAAAACTTTACTTGCAAAGAAATTTGATAAGTAGAACATTAGAGGCATATTAATAAAAAAAATCATGTAAATTCACAAACATTTTGCTGGAGTTCTTTTTCCTGTGAAAGGACATTTTTTTTATGCTCATAGAATCAATGAATCATAACAAAAGAAAGAATTATATATATATCTATAATAAAATGCATGCAAAAATAGATTCTGGATTACATGTTAAAAATATGTTATATATAAATATTCATTCAATATTCAAAAATGTAAAATAATTTCAATCAAATAAAACAAAAAGAAACATTTACTTATAAAGAAAATATGAAAAGTAAAAACCATTAGAGGCACATTATGAAAAAATGCATGCAAAATAGATTCTGGATTTTATGTTAAAAATATATATTAATTAAAATAATTCATTCCATTCAATACTCAAAAATAAAATAATTTCAAGCAAACAAAATATAAAAAGAAACATTTACTTGTAAAGAAAATATGAAAGAAACCATTAGAAGCATATTATAAAAAATGCATGCAAAAATATATACAAATATAGAAATGACAAACAGTTTTAGACACCACAGTAATTATAAAGCAAAAATAGATTCTGGATTATATGTTAAAATATATATTAATTAAAATAATTCATTCATTCAATATTCAAAAATATAAAATAATTTCAATGAATTAAAATATAAAAAAGAAACATTTACTTGCAAAGAAAATATGAAAAGTAAAGCATTAGAGGCATATTATTATATAAAAACTGTATGCAAAAATATATACAAATATAGAAATGACGCAAACAGTTTAAGACATCATAGTAATTATATAGCAAATATAGATTTTAGATTATACACTAAAATATATATATATATACACTAGTAAATACACTTACCTATAAATAATCTTGGGAAAAAAACCTTTTCATGGAATATATCATTAATGAGGCAACATACTGATAAGGTTCAAATTTGGAATCTTTTGCAATTGTGATGATATATTTAAACTATTAATTACATTATTTTTATGCATTAAAATTAAATATATGCTACGGTAAAAACAACTAAAAATCAAACAAAAGTTTTGAAATTAAAAAAAATAACATTTTACATACTTTGAATGCTAAAATCTTTATGAAATAATTTAAACAAATAACGTAAATAAATGGAATTTTTCTTCAAATAATGTAAACAATTAAACATGTTCATAAAATGTAAAAGTATAAAAAAATTAATTACTAGGATATGCATGCACAATGAATAATATTCGAATCGATAATTGAAGATTTAAATAAAGCAGAAAAATATAAAATAATTTAATTGGCCTTAAATTTCTTTATTTTTCGGTTATCCTTGACAGTTAAAATTTCTTCACTGCGCTTTTTTGAATAATTATTTAAACATATACCCGAATGTAATGAATATTTTTTTAAAATATGAAAATGCAGGTGTTACAATTCACACAAGGTGAATGAAACGAATGCAAGACATTCCACAACTCGTGTAATTCCAGATATGCTTGTGTTATGCTTGTAAAGCAAGATAACTGGCAATCAACTTTAAGAAACTTTGATTCAAATGTTTTCGATATTAGCAAATTAAAAATGAAATATTGCGTTGAAATGACTTTCATAACAATATCTGTGGGCATTTTTAAACCTCCTCTATCCAGAAGTCTCAAATATTTTGTCTCTTCGACAGTTTCTGAGTCGAAATTAATCTGCTTGTCTAAAACAAATGTATATTTGCAATCGGAGCATTCGAATTTTATATTGTGCACGCAATAACCCGCTATGTACATTAAAACTTGATACTCTTCTATTGAAATATCATCTGATTTATATTTGTAGTGTTTAATATTTCTTTGAAATCCTTAATATCTACTTTAACATTAAATATCTCACCTGAATGATTAGAAATTAAATTTTTTAGTGAAATAGTACCATATTTATCCGAGTGCAAAGTTAACACACTTTTAATGCGCAACTTTTTTTCAGCTTGCAAAATTTCTTGCACAGTAACATGATAATTTGATCCGGACATTTGTCTGTATTGCCCAAATCTAGCTTCTAAATTATCAGTTTGGAACTTTCCAGTTAAAACATATTTGAAATTCTGCTCCATCAAAAGATACTTTATTAGTTCTGGGATGGTATTTACTGTATGTCTCAAAGCAAAAAATGTTTCCTCGCTGAAACAACCTTCTCGTTTATTTTGTTTTAAATTTTTCCAGCAGTCCAGCCACTGAACAAATTTTGAAAAAAAGAGTGAATCTATCATCATCTATTGAAGAAAAAGGAACACTTTTTCAATCTAAGATTTTGACCCTTAGTTGGATTTTTAATATTCATTATTTGCCAGAAATATAAAATATGTTTGATGAATATTGCAGTGTCCCTAAACATTTCTGGGTAGCCTAATTTATCTTGTAATATATTAAGTGCAGTCACATTGCTTTCTTCAAAAACTTTTAAAATTAATTTAACATTTGTTTTTCAAAATTTGTTGGTTTCAAAGCTTTTAAACATAATTTAGGAGCTAATTTAACAATATTGTTCATTTCTTCGTTATAAATTTTAAATAATGATGAAAAAGATGCTTTTCGGATTTGAGAAAATTCTGAAGGATCAGGATACATTAAAGAAGAATCAGCATCTTTCTGATTCAACCAATTTTCGTATAGATTTGATAAGATGTACTGAATCAAAAATAAGATGCAATTTTTTTGTATTATTAGCTGGATTCTGAATAACACTCTTTATGGTACCATTACACAATTTAGAAAAACAATTTCTATTTACTCTGTTATTATCACTTATAATACAAAAAACTGAAAAACCTACCTTTTCCATTAGTGACAAAACTTCTAAAGTCATAGAATGCAAATCTTCAGCATTCATGTTCTTTACAGGGTTCAATGATACTATTTCTTTATTTTTACTCAATAAAGAAGAGTATAAAAACCATTGAATTGTAGTAGCTGCATCTCCTTTCTCTCTCTGTAAGTCCTACAATTTTATTACACTTATATATGTATCGCTTAATTTACAAATAATTAAGGATGTTGGCACATAAGCATCAATTTATTATACCATGTCCACAAGAAACAAAAGAAAAATTCAATAATAATACAACAGTAAAGTTACACAATAATATAAATATCGTACCTTTCTTTATGGTATATAAAGGAGTAATCCTGAATGGTAAAGTTATCCTGAACTTCCTGAAAAAACAGTAAAGTTATCCTGAAAAAACACACTTCGGAACAGATATTAACTTTATCACCATACAAGACGGAAGCTTTAGTAATCGTGGGTCCCGCCAAAACAAAATATCATTCCCTCCTTTCGTCACATGACTAGAGCTAGCTCTCTGACTGGCGAAGCCTTCTTACGCCCATATTCACCACTAACCTGACCACCGGTTAGAGGAAGGAAACCTGGGTTTCGCCGAAAGTGCTATTCACCATCCTAGGTTAATAACTTAACTCCGAGTCAGGTTAGGAAATTCTAACCTGGGTCACAGCCGGGTTAGTTTTAACCGCGCATGCGCAGTAAGCGATTTTTCGAGTGTTTACATTTTTGTGCGAGTTTTGAAGAAGTTTGGTTTTTATTTGAGCTTAGGATGAATGCCATTCAAAAATTTTCTACTGTAGCCCAGTTGGATTTCTTAGAAAAACTGGAAAGCAGGAGAAAGAGGAAATTTGTTGTGAGAGGTAGTTTTTTCGAAGAATTGGATGATTACGAGTTTCAGAGAAGATTCCGATTGACAAAAGAAAGTGTCGCGGAATTGACTCTGCTAATTGAACATAAATTAGAAAGCAAAACTTCATGTAATAATGCCCTAAGCCCATTGGAACAAGTTCTGATTGCTCTACGATTTTACGCAGTTGCATGTATGCAGTTAGCAATTGCTGACTTGTTCGATGTCAGCCAGCCCACTGTATGTCGAGTAGTTCACAGAGTGAGTGAAGCCATAGCATCCCTCTTGCCTGATTTCATTCACCTGCCAGTCAACAGAGAAGAATGCAAAACGGTATGTAAATCTCATAATTATTTATTTTTCTTATCATTAATTATTTCAAATTAATAGAAATTTTTATTGAAGATATGCATTGTTATTCAAAAAAGAATACGTAATTATCATTATTTTGGCTGTACAGTAAAACTAGCTTGTAACATAAATGAGATTCTGAATTTGTAAGTAGCTGACTTTCTAATAGCAATAATACATTTACCGAATGAGATTTAAATGTGTAAGATACTTTTTATTTTACACTTTCTAATATTAATTATGTGCTTCTATGCTTTGGTAGCACTATCTAAAGACTTTTTCTTAATGTACATATGATGCTAAGTTTGGTTTCTAGATTTCTTAAATTAATAGTAATTATAAGGCAGCATTATCTTAAGTAATATTTGAATATTATGAATAATGATTTGCTGTTAGATGTTACACATTTGGTATTTATTTAATGTTTACAATCACCCTTGGATATTCTGATCTTTATTTGTTAAAAACCTAAACAGTTACTTCATTCCATGTATTATATATTCAGTAATTTTACTAGTTTAAAATCATAACAAGTAGACTATTCAAATTTTTTTATTCAGGTGTCAAGGAAATTCTTCAATATTGCTGGATTTCCAAAAGTTATTGGAGCTTTGGATGGCACCTTTGTACGAATAATTTCTCCAGGTGGTGAAGATGCGGAAAGGTTTCGTTGTCGAAAAAGCTACTTCGCATTGAATGTGCAGACAATTATCGATGCTGATCTTGTGATCAGGAACGTTGTGGCTAGATGGCCAGGAAGTGCTCATGACAGCACTGTTTTCAACAACAGTGCAGCATGTCTGTCATTGAAAACAAATGAGCTGTATAGAGATTTTCATCTGCTAGGTGACACAGGCTATGCATGTGAAAAATATTTATTGACACCTTTTGGGAATCCAAGAACTCTCGCTGAAGTCAGGTATGTATATAAAGGTATTTTGGTTAATTTAAAGATGTTTTCTTAAGCCTTATCCCATGAATATAATTATCAAACATACTGTTCGAAACAACCAGAAAAAAGTGAACTATTAACATTAAATCATGATATTCATGTTTTAATATATTATCAATAAGTTCAATATTTTAAAAGTAAAATTTTCCTTAATTGCCATATACTAAAAAGAAAGTAATCTTTTTCTTGGATTGGGAATAATAAATACAGAAATAATTGAAAGAAATAACGAGCTGTTTTTACCATGAATTATATGAATGATCATGCAAAAAATTAATTTGTTTTCACTGAGAGTTTATAATCTGAAAAACCAGCAAAATAGCACAATTCACATATCTCTTTTGAAATAAAACAAAATGGAGTGATTCACATATCTTGCAATTATAGTACAAAGCTAATATTTTTTTTTAAGAACAACTTAAAATGCTTAGGCTTTGATAATAATATCTGCATAAAATGTAGACAGCATATGTTCTCTCGTTTTTGTTTTCACTTCAACATATAACTGCTAATACATTTTAATAAAAACACAAACTACATGTTTGGGATATTTCAAGACAGTTTATTTAAATTTTATTTTGTTTCAGGTATAATAAATCACATGTGTTAACAAGAAACACAATTGAACGAAAGTATGGAATCTTAAAAAGAAGATTTCCGTGCTTATCAATAGGGTTGAACTGCAACATAGAGAGAGTTCCAGCTATAATTGTTGCTTGTTGTGTTCTTCACAACTTATGTATACGTCTGGGTAAGAATATTTTGTAATTTAATTATTTGTCAAGTCTTTGAAAATTTTCAATGTATATAAATTTACATATAATAACTTTTAATATGTGTAATGCTTACATTTACACATTGTGTACATATTGTTAAATGTATTTTGCATGAAATTTACTTAATTTAAAAAATACTCATAAATTATAAATATAATATTCTGCATACTGAACCTAATTTTAAAAAAACCAAAAGGTTATATTAACTGATTTGAAAATTTTTGACCAAAATGTTGAACACTTAAAATTTTTGATAATATACTGCAGAAAAATGTTCTTCCTTTTAACAGAAGCATTTATATTTTAAAAAGAACACACATGAAACAGATTGAGAAGAAAATACACCTGTATTCTTGATATACTGTTCTCAAGACAAAAATTTTGTTTGTGATTCCCAAAACATGAAATTTTACAGGCAAATACTTTCAATTGATTTTAAAAAATAAAAGAAAATGTGTTTAAAAAGGGGCAGTGGCACTTTGTTTATGATTGTAAAATTATCATAGTTAATACATCAATGACATCAGAAAAGTGTCCTCTGTTTTAAGACCAAAATCAAAGCATTTTAAGGTCTAAGTTCTTTTAAAATTTTAAGATTCTTTTATGTTTGTACAAATATTATAATTATATATAATTAAAACAGTATTAAATACATACTTTTGAGATTCCTAAAAAATGTTACGTATATATATTTAAGAAAAAATTATTCATTAACTCGTTCATCGAAAAGCAAGATTTTAAAATGCATTTTCATAGTTCCATCCAGAAAAATAATTTGACAATTATTTGTTTTGGTTAAATAGTAAGAACCATGCTGATATTTATAAGAATACATAGTTTCAACTTATTCCCAATCATAATAATTATATTTATAATTTAATGTACTATTGTAGATGATCCTGAACCACCTGCAGATCCCCAGATAGAAGCTTTGGTGCGACAATTGGAGCTGGAAAATGATGATGTAACACCAAGCTTTGAAATAAGCTCGCGTTGTCCAGCTGGTTTTGCCAAAAGAAATGTTATTGTCACGAATTTTTTCTCTGGTTAATTTTGAACATTTTCATGTAAAACACAATTTCAATAAAAAAATAACAAGTTTTTGTTTTCATATATATTTATTCAACTTTTTGTAAAATTATTGTATGGTTATCTTTTAATGTAGCAAATAAACTGTTTTGCACTTCAATTTGGGCCCTCAGCAGCTCCATCCGCAGTTTGTGCTCCTCCTCCATGTGTTTTATGTTCAACCTATGTTCATCTTCAATGCATGCTGCAGCTCTGGCAGCAGCGGAGGGAGCTGTTGCTTTTTTGCCACGTTTGCGAAACATTGATAATGTCTCCTTCAAAGGTCTCTCTATTTTAGGCGTAGGTTTAAACGTGTCCATTCCTGCATTCTGTAAAATAAATAATTACATGTTTAATAGAAACACAAACTAATTCTTAAATCTTAAAAAAGCTATGTATATCTACATACTCAAATAAAAATTATTTTTACTTTAGATGGGTAATATCTATTTTGTGTCTTGATTCAATACATTAAAAGTTTACTATTGAGTAGCAGTGGTATAGACGTTTAAAAAAAAAGTTATTTTAAAATTTTGTAATTATTTAAATTTTTGCCCAGAAATCTTTGAACGTTTAATACCGAAAAAATTCATTCCTCAAAATGTAAAAGTTGTTTATAATGCATATTAATACAAAAAAGATTTCGAAGAAAGTGTACCTGAATAATAGTTACATCAAATTTCTATTAAAATATGACTTGTTTATTTTTTTTATATTGCATTCATAAACTTATTCTCAAATGATAAATTCACCATTGTTGGAAGGAAAAAATATGCAATGTTATCACCAAAAACCAGAAAAAGCTATTGTATTCATTACTTTACCTTTTCGTATGAACAGTTCATTACCTCAAGTATTTTTATCCAATTTGTTTGTCTTGATAGTTATAATAAATTTTATATTAATGAATTTGAATAGTAAAATATACTTACTGAAGGATCTGATGAGCAGTCATATTCAGTAATTTTGTCGGTGCTCTGTAGAGACACAGGGGGAATCAACGAAGCAGAATTTGACGTACTGGGGGTGTATGGAGATTCTGTTTCAAAGAAAAATATTTACACATTTTAGATATAGCTATTAGTGCAAGTAGTGAAACGTTTTTTTAATTCCTCTCTACTGGACAAATTAAACATCTACAGCAACATTGATTTTTGTTAATGTTACATAATACTATTTACTGGGTAGATTTAAGAAACTTATGAAAAATTTCAAAACAGAGTATTTTACTTTTTAAAGAACAAATACTTCCAGTAAATCATTTAAACCAGAATAAAATCACTTTAGTAAGACAGTTTCCCTGGGGAGTGAGCATTAACGAATAGCTTTCATTTTTTTATCGACTACGATTTAATTAAAATATGTAGTAACTCGAAAAATTTACTTACTTGAAATTTCGATTTCCGTACTGTCGCTGTCAAAGGGCGTATACAGTGGCAGCGTCAGAATCGGCTCCTCCAAAAATCTCATCTCGAAGTCCGTCAATTCTGCTTCTTTGGGTACTTCACCACCACCTGTTCTTCTCCTCTCCTGTCGCAAAATGCCACTTTTTTTGCTCATTCTCTTTTTTAAATTTAAATAACATTGACGGATTTGTTGTGGTGTTCGCGGATTCACCACTCCATCAGTGTCGTTGAACTGCCGTGCTATTTCAGTGTAAGCTTCGCTTTTTTTCAAGCTACTTACCGCATTGGTTTCCTTGCACTCAATTATGTGCAAGTGTGGCTTCATCAACTCCAACACCAACTCTTTTTCAAATTGTGTGAAATAAATTTTACTAAGATTCATTTTTAAAATTAACACGACGTTTAAACACGAGGAAAGCCGGCGCGAAGCGAATAAAATAAATAGAAGTCACGGGGCTTACTCCGACCAATGAGAATCGACCAGTAACCCCAGGTTACGAAACCCGCGGTCAAGTAACCTGAGGTCGAAAAAGAGCCGTGAATTGAAGTTCTAACCTAGGGTTAGTTTTAACTTGACTGCCGGTTACTTGACCCTAGGTTTCATCGCTGGGTCAGGTTAGCGGTGAATACCGGCGTTATTTAGAAAGCCTTGACCTGACCCAGCGATGAAACTTGGAGTCAAGTAACCGGCAGTCAAGTTAAAACTAACCCTAGTTTAGAACTTCAATTCACGGCTCTTTTTCGACCTCAGGTTACTTGACTGCGGGTTTCCTAACCTGGGGTTACTGGTAGATTCTCATTGGTCGAAGTAAACCCCGTGACTTCGGCTGATTTCTCCGTGATCTGAACTAAACTTCTATCGGAACAGTAGCATATTCTTCTTTTTCAATGTTTATTCTTCAAAATGAATACTTTCAAAGTTTATTTTACGCAAATTAGAAAGGAAACACTTGTATGTTAAAGAAAACAAAGAAACATGCGGTTAGTTGTTTAAAAAAACGAAGCATGTAGTGAAATAGCAAGGCAATTTAATGACATTGACCGAGTAATGAATCCACGAACGACAAAACAATTCCGTCAATGTTATGGATATTAAAAAAAAATTGAACAAAAAAAACAGCGTTTTTTGTAAAGAAAGTAGAAAAACAAGGTGTGGTGAAATATCGTACGAAATGGAGTTAACAGAGTTTGAGATGAGGTTTTTGGAACTACCCAGATGTCGCCAAGGTCTACGCCATTTGACACCGACAAAACCGAAATTTTAAGCAAGTAAATTTCTCTCTAGAGTTTAAAAAATTGAAAGCTGTTAGTTAATGCTCCCTCCCCAAGGAGATTGTCTCACTAAAGAGGAAGCATATTTGTTCTTAAAAATTAAAATATTGTTTTGAAATGTTTCATAAGTTTCTTTTAAACTACCCATGAAATAGTATTAAGTAATATTAAAAAAATATTAAAGATAAAGTTTGCTGTAGATGTTTAACTGATCCAGTAGAGATGAAGTAAACAAAATTTTCTTATACTAAAAGTCATAATATTTTTTTTTTCAAATAGAATCTCAAGAATACTTAACGCGTCAACTTCTATGTTTTATTATTCAAATGCATGAATATAAAATTTATCAAAACAACAAATGGATAAGACAAATGACAAATTAGACATGAATTATGACAAATGGATTAGATAAAAATATTTGATTATTTGTGGTAATGAACTGTTGGTACCAAAAGATAATAATTTTTACTGCTTTTTCTGATTTTTGATGATAACATTTTCCTTACAAATATGGTCTGATTATCATGTGAAAAATAAGTTTATGAAGTTATTATAAAAAAAAGTTATGTTTTAATAAATGGTTTTTTTAAAAAAAATTTAAATCATTTTTGCTTTTCCCATAATTTTGATCCAAGTAATCATTTACTTTTAAATCCATCAAGCAGCTTAGTATAAAATAAACTGCTGTTATTAAGTAGTTTAAATAATAAACTTTTAATTTATTGAATCAAGACACAAAATTGGTATTACTTATCTGAAACAAAAGGAATTCTTTTACATAACCCAGCAGATATTAATAGTTTTTTTAAAGTTAAGAACTAGTTTGTGTATTCCTATTAAACATATTATTTTTTATTTAACAGATTCAAAATGCAGGAATTAAGAAAATCATATAAAAGATTCAGTCAATATAAAGGCAAAGACAGCCAGAACTCTCAAAAACACCTTGACAATGCTCAGGAAACATGCCAAAAAGCCAACAGCTCCACCGCTGCTACTTGCATAAAAGCTGAGCATCAGCAATTCATAAAATATATGGAGATGGAAGAAAGATGGAAGTAGCTAAAAATGAGTTGCAGGAGAAATTATAGGCTACATTTGAAATATAATCTTCAAGTTTTTTTCAAAATCATAATATAAATATAGAATAAATAACTTTTATTACAAAAATTTGTGGCAATTTATTTTAATTTACAAAAATTACGATTTTTATAAAAATACAAAAAAATAATTAATCAGAAATAATTTGTGACGACATCTCATTTGACAAAATCAGCTTCCTTCAATGCTTGGTGTTGAATCTTCATTTTTCAGCTCTAAATGTAGTACTAAAGCTTCAATCTGGGGATCTGCAGGTGGTTCGAAATCCCCTACAATAGTACATTAAATGATAAACAATATAAGCATTATGATGTGGAATACGTTGAAGCTATGTATTAAGTTGTTGCTTACCACCGGGGAAGGAATGAAAGTTGCCATTGCCTGTGAGACAGGTTGGACTTCTTAACGATAGATGGCGACACCACCTCCACAATTTTGGCATGGAACTAAAGGGGAGGGAAATATTCTCCAGCCCCCTGCACTCGTGGTTTCTGCTGCGACCTCTCACAAGACTTTCGGACCCACTGATTTAACGAGCACGTACTCCGTCTATACTCGGTGGTATTTAGTGGCATCGGGCATCGAACCCAGGCCCTCCGGTCTGGAGTCCGATACTCTAACCACTAGGCTACCCACGGTCATATGTATTAAGTAAATCTCATAAATATCAGCATGGTTCTTACTATTTTATCAAAATAATAATAATAACAATTCTCGAATCATTTTCCTGCTTGTAACTATGCAAATGCATTTTTAAATTTAGCTATTCAGTGTATGAGTTCATGGAACATCTTTTCCAACATATATATCTGTAAAATGTTCCTGAGTCCCAAAAGTCTAGATTTTATTACATGTTTTAATTAAATATATCAAATTATAATATATTTAGGCAAACTTCAAACATAAAAAAAAATTAATTTTAAGGGAACTTTTGCTTAAATTTTTGCAGATTTTTATTTTGGTCCTAAAAAAAACAATTCAAAAATTTTTTATGTATAGTTTTCATCATTGATTTTTCAATATGACTGCTTCACATGGATGCATTTTCTCTTATGTATGATATGAATGCATTTAGAAAGAGTGATATTTCAAACTGAAACAGCTCATTATCAATCAGTATTGGATGAAGATAGTGACAGTGCTTGTATCTCAAACAAGAAGTTAGGGGGCAGCAAAAATTTTAATGGTTTTCCTATGGAAAATCAAAGTGATCAGTATTATTAAATCAAATATAATTATCCAGTTATTACAGAATATGGAAAAGTACAAATACTTCAATAAAATTGATTCAGTTGTCATAAGTGAGGATTTGAGAAATCGAAGGTAGTATATATATCAGAGAAATATATTCAAATCTTGACAACAACTGGACTGTATTAAAATGCTTTGTGACTCACAATTTTTTTTCCTCGAGAAAAGTATTACAAGAATACAGGTGTACTTTCATCCCAGTCTGTTTCATAATTTCCTGTGTAAAATGCAAACATTTCTTTTGAAATTAATATTTTTGCAGTATATTCTTAACAATTTTAAGTATTCAACATTTATGTGAAAAATTTTGAAATTATTTCACATTTTACTCTTCGATTTCTTAGAATTATATTTAGTATGCAGAATATTACATTTATAATTTATGAGTATTTTGTAAAATTTGAAACTAAGTAGAATTCATGCACTATACATGTAAGAATTTGTAAATGTAAACATTAAACATGATAAAAGATGTGATTATTTAAATTTATATACATTGGAAGTTAACAAAGTCTTGACATGTAACTAAATTACAGAGCATTCTTACCTAGACACATACATAAGTTGTGCAGAACACAATAAGCAACAATTACTGCTGATACTCGCTCAATTGACAGTTCAAATCAGTTAATTAGGAACAGAAAACTTCTTTTGAGGATGGCATACTTCTATTCGATAGTGTTTCTTGTCAACGCACGCAATTTATTATACTTGCAACAAAATATAATTTAAATAACTATCTAGGAATGTCACAAATGTGTAATTTGTTTTATATCTAACTAAATAAGCAAGTTACATGTTGAAACTAGAACATTTGCTGTTTACATTTTATACAGATGCTCTAAGCCAGGGGTCGACAACCTGTTTGTCCTTAAGGGCGCAATACTAAATTTGAAAATCACCGAGGGCACATATTTTACAGATAATCAACAGGTATAAATAGGCATAAAAAAAACAGATTTTTTATAACTTTATTTTGTTGGTGTCATACATAATGATACATATAATTCAGTGTGAATCGGGTGTCTATATTTTCAGCTAATTTCTTATAATTGGAGATATATTTAGAGTTCCGGTCCTTAAACAATTATCTAAATGTGAGTCATTAAGCTTTGTTCGGTATTTTGATTTCAAATATTTCATATTTGAGAACAAAGACTCGCAATTGTATGTTGTTGCACAATATGAATAAATTTTTAGCTCACATTTCCTTAAAATAGGATACTTACTTTCATCGACTAAGTTCCAAAACATTTTATCATTACTATGCGCTTTTAAAATAATACCATTTTGCAAGTTTATTATTTCTAATTCTAGGTCTTCGATATTATGAAGCTCGATATACACTGAAACTATTTCAAGGACATCATCTTCAGTAATATTGAATGGATTTATGAAAAATCTTAGAACGGGTTCTAATGCTGCAAAATCTTCAAATCTAGAAGAAAACTCTTCTATTAGCTTATCTATAATTTCTAAATATGATGTAGCAGTAAAATTGCACTATTCAAATTTAAACTCTCAACAGTATATTTTATATTTGGGAAATGTGATAATGATTTTTTCAATAGATGGGATTTCAACAACACTAACTTGCATTTGAATGCATTTAATGCACTAATCATGTCAGCGATATGCTGATTTTTCCCTTGTATTTTTAAATTTAATTCATTCAACTTTGCCGTTATATCTGTCAGAAATCCGAGGTCGATTAGCCAATCCTTATTTTCTAATTGCTCGTAAAATCGCCTCTTGATGCAATAAATTCCTTTATTTGTGGCAAAAGCATGATAAACCGCTCAAGTATTTTACCTCTGCTCAGCCACCTCACTTCATTATGTAAAAGAAGATCTGTAAACTGAACGTCCTCATCTTCTAAAAGTAATTTAAACAATCTGTGTTGCATAGCTCCCGATCTTATGGAATTAATAATTTTTGTTACTATCGTAAATACGTGTTGAAAACCGGTTGTTTTTGCGCATAACATTTCCTGATGTATGAGACAATTATAAGAAATAAATTTCGGGAATAAGGAATCCTGTCTACATAAGGCAATAAATCCTTTTTTCTTACCAGTCATCGCTGGTGCCCCGTCTGTTGTAATTGACGATAACTTTTGTACAGGTAATTTTACATCTGTTATATACTTTTTAAAAAGATATTTCTTTTTTTTTAATGCGAATTAAGAATTCTTCTTTTGTTGTAAACAGAATAAGAATTTAATGTAATATACGTTTGTTCATCCATCTGCGTAAAGAAATACAATTCCTTCATTGCTAATTCTGTAATTCCACATTAGGTTGTGCTTTATGTGAAACTAAAATCTTTGTCTGCAGTTCTCAGCTCTACTAATTTCCATTGAAGATTTTATAAAGAATATATAATTTTTTTTTCTTCTAATTTCAGTGTTCATTGGATAGTCACTATCAAAATTGGTATGAACGGTCTTAAAATGTCGTTCAATATTACTTTTCTTGGGAATCGCAACACTATTATTACACAACAAACAAATACACTTCCCTTTGTAATCAACGAAACAATATAGGTGTTCCCATTCATCGTAAAAATAATATGTTCTTTTTCTTTTACATTTATCCATGAAGGGTTTTAAAAGAAAAGAATTATTTCGGATTATTTGATAGTTTTAAATGCATGGTCTATTCGAAATACGATCACACACTAACAAAAAATACGTGCGTGCTATTAGATACACTCAAGGTTTGCAAACTGCTAATCTATGCACAATCCTAAACTTAACTGACTACTTGCTGTATATCCGTTTGACAAGAGGGGGAAAAATCAATATTACTATTCAAAATAAGAGAGACATTGCAACAACCTCTCCCTTCGAAATCTAGTTTTATTCTGCCTGATCTAAGCAATAAATTAGAAACGAGCGCTCTGGCGCCAAATAGACAAAAAAAGGGGAAGTTTTGCTTCAAGAGTAAGTAAATCGCTCTGGCTATCATACATTTACATTAGTCCAGCGAGGGCGCATTAAAATTCGATCGGGGGTGCCATGGCGCCCGTGCGCGCCGCGTTGCCTACCCCTGGTCTATACTATGCTTAGACTTTGTGTGTGTGTCTCTTATTTGCTGTTTACATTATACTTCCCATTCAATGTTTACCATCTGTATGAAGAATTATACCGAGAGAGATATGTAATGAATATGTATTTTGATCTGGAATATACGACGATATTAATTATTTGTGTAAGCAGATTTATCATAATAACAACATGTTTCCTTACTTTTGAAGTGCTGGGTTAGTAAATTAATGAATAAATTATACGAATTAATATTTTAGAATATTTTATATATATTATATGTCATTTTATTGATATATCTCTGAGAATCCCTATATTTCTTTAGCTTTTTAATCATATAATTTAAATTAAAGATCTTTAGAATATCTTCAGAGATTGTAAATCCTAAATTATATATTATTTTCTTTGTAACGATTAACAATAGAAAAATCTGACAGATTTCTTATATTACTAGATGTCCTTACCCAAAAAATGAAAACATTTAAGTGAATCTCTTCCAAATATAAATTCAGTTTTTTATCAAAAAAGTTATTTTCCATTGAGAAGCAATTTAAGAACAAGATACCTACATAATATTGCTTTGTTTTATTATGGATTTATATCAAATATGAAATACACAAAAATGTTTTATATGTTCTACCACGAAAGTTTGATACATTAGTTCTCCTATTTAACTTACCTTTCTGAAAATACATTTACATTTTTTTCATTGTGAATTTAAAAGCTTCAATAAGAGGAGATTATTATTTGTTTTCTTTTAATAGATTCACTTCTTCTCTAAAAATTAAATTACTTACTTTTAAAAGTATTTTTAAATTTATCCCATTTTCTCGAATTATGATTAATTTTTCTCAATGAATTATGTTACTTTATTTTGAAAATCATTTAGTGTCGAAGAGTTTGAACTTATCAATCAAATGTGTTTTTAAAATACATTGCAAAGCGGGGTGTTCAGGACAACATATGAAGTTAATCAGAGCATGATAGGTAACATACGGTCTTACGCTATTTGTTTAAACATATTTACAGGTATACTATACAGTGTTGTTCTCAGCATTGTTCACTCGCCTACAGGTATTGTCGAAGAATGAAGTTCGACATGTTGAAATTTTGTTATAAAGAACATTGTTTAGAATATTTAAAAAATCAATTGTTATGGTAATTATTGCTTTTGTTATACAAGGTGCCATCTGTTGGCCTTTTCTGCACTCTTATGATTCCATGCCATATACTGGTTCCAACCGTGAAACATGGAGGAGGTTCGGTGATGATGTGGGACTAGATTGGAGCCTCTAGTTGTTCTTGATGTAGATGATGATAGGAAATGATTATCGAAGCATTCTCGCAGAACATCTTCCCCCTATACTTCAGATTCTCTATCCAAGAGAACGTCCTGTGTTCAAAAATGACAATATCCCGGTTCACACAGTTCGCTGTGTTCAAACATGATTACATGAACATGATGATGAAGTGAAACATCTAGTGTCCTAGTCCACCGATTTGAACTTAATTGAGTTTTAATGGGGTTTACTAGAGAACAAATTCAATGCTCAGTTTCCTCCTCCACGCTCACTTTTTAGCCTAGAGACTGCCTGCACAAGGAATGAGTGTGAATTCCGATGAGCTTTGTTCAAGACCTGTATTTGTGAATACCATGTCAATTGAAGAATTGAAGCTATTCTTCTCAGCTAAAGAAGGCCCAATTCCTTACTAATAAAAGAAATTCTTTTTTTTGTAGCTGTTCCTATTATTTAATCCTATATATATATAAATTCAGAAAAGTTCCTCCTTGGTACATTTGCTATTTACTGAAGCACATTTATGCATTTAGAGCAAATATAGTGGTTCTTTTGTTCAGTTCTCGTTAAAGGAGAAGCAATGATTTAAGATTTTAAAAGAAGATTCAAATTATTCAAACAAAAAACTGTTTCTTTCAAAGTTATTCATGCTGATAATGTCCGTCAAAGGAAAATATCTGATTTTCTTTTCACTCACTAAATACACATTTTTTTTCTAACTTCATTGTTTCTATACAAGACCAATAAAATTAAGCGCAGAAATGAATTCTGTAATGACTTATACATTTTTTTCAACCCAGAACTTTTCATTTATATCACATTGTTTTATTTTTATTATTGAGTGAAATTAAAAGTATCATTTCTCTTCAAAGCATGCATTCCACATTTAAATTCTCTCATTCTAAATGTATTAAATCGAATGATAAGACAATACAACCTGTTTATTTATCATGTGCGAAAAAATACATTATATCTTAATGTAGTTGAATTATTTTCATCTAAGGGCAAGTTAAAAGTTATTATTTATGCAAAATTAAATTTGAAAGCTTATTTTCAAAAGATTAAAACATCACGTTTAAAGAAAAAAACATGTTATTTCATTGCCTTCTACATTTTGTCACAATTGTCAATTACAAAGCTTTCCATCTGATATAGTGACTAGTGATGCTGCTTGATGTGCCGTAGGGCCTGGATGGCTGCCGTAGTCATGGATATTTGTAAATGTATGGTGCCAATTTTGCATTGGGACACTAAATGTTCGTTGAACCTTACATCCGCTAGTGAGATTGGTAAAAAGAGAAGAGAGATAACAGACCCCTAATCCCCAGGATGTTCCCCTTCAATATTGTGGTGAAACTGTGCCAAATTACCTGTATAGTACTCAAATCTATATCTAACGATACATGTAGCACACTAATCTGACACCGTTGATCAAATGACATTACCAACAACAGCATGAAGGTGCATCAAATTATATAAATAAAGAATTCTAAATTGGTATTTATTTATATTATTTTGATTCTTAAAATTTATATTTAGTTTTACATTCAGGGAGCATTTTTTGAATTAACATAGAAAAGAAATTAAAACGCTACAAGTACATAAATTTTAAAAAAAACAAAGCAAACGATTTTAAAAGTAGAATTAATAGGAAATCCAATTTCAGTTACGTATGAAAATTAGTCTTAACATTTAGATAATTCTTTTTAAAATCTAGTTTGTGAAATAGAATTAACCATCTTCATTTTTAATGCATTTAACAATTATAACTCTTTTTGTTTACTTCATGAAATTGAAAGTATTTATCATTACACTGTTTTTTTAATAACAATTTTCGGTAACTTCCAAGAACAATAAATTCAAACAACGACGCATAACTGTAAAAGGTTTCTTTTCGAAAATATTTGTAAGTATTAAAGTTATTGTTTGCACTCTAAATTCTGTTTTGAAAGTATCCCTTGAATGTGTTTTACATGTTTATCGGTTTAACCCTAAGGTACAAAATGTCAAAAATAAAGTGTCATCTGCCTTTTTTTCTTCCTTTGATGAAAAATAAGGGAATTTACAACCTTGAAATATGTACATTTCCACTTCCTCCAATATATATTTAATCTGCAAAAATAAGAGTATGATCACTGCTCGAATTTTACAAATAAATTAAGAGGAAAATGATGATGTATTGTCCATATGAAGAAACAGATTGCATCTTGGACACGGATGGCAACTTTAGTCATACCTTCTCTGTTGTCTTCATTGAGGTTTATGTCTGTGCCGAAAAGTACTCTGACGTCATGGCAGGATGGCAGAGCAGCTGAATGTATGGGACCTTGACAGCTCGGTGTCATGAGTCGCAGTTTCAACATGCTTTCGTATCCTCGGGGGTAATTTTCCTCCCCCTGTGGTGTCCTGTTCCTAGTAATGCGGCGCTGACTAATTTTACTTTAAGTTTCTGCTTAATTTAGCTAACATCCTAAAACTACCCATGTTCGCTTATTTATCTTAGTCCGCATTAGCATAGTAGTTAGTACTTAAACTTAATCAATTTCAAAGACAACTCAAAACTAATGAAATAACTCGGATTATATAAAATTAAAATAAATTCATTTATTACATTTAAAATACATTACGAAATTAGAACTTAGATCAAACACTATTAACATTTAAGAATAAGAGAACTATGAACAAACATTAAAATTTTACTTATCTGAAAAGGTGGCAAGGTGATGGGAGGCATGGCATTTCCGCCGGACAAGACGACATAAATTTCGTAAAAAGAAGAGTCCTCTAATGACATGGAATAATCTAGTCTCTGTCGAAAATTGTCACTCGGCGGCCCTTTTAAGGGAGGGCAAATACCACCATTTGTGCCTACGAGCACTCTTTGTCCGAGCCGCGCCATTGGACAGTCACCAAGCGCAAAGTTACAAAAGTTGCAGTTTTAATTAAATTTATGCATTCATTCAACCCTGCGTTCTCACCCTTGCGTTCTTGGGTCCCCGACTCAGGAATTTCAGTCACATCCTGTAAACAAGGGGGATATACAAATTACTGATTATTTGGGGGCCAACTCCATTGCCGGCCAGCCTCTCATCACTAGTCAGAAAATTATTTTTATATTGCTTAGTTACTATTGATTACACAAATTTGTTTGGAGGTGGGTAAGGAGATTTCGTTTAGTTTTCATTTAGGCAGACAATTGATGTTAAAAAGGGATGTTCTGGAGAGAGGGTCGTATTTAGACACCGGGCACTTTGGAAAGTTTTCATGTGCTGGAAGCAATGCCGGTTTATCCATTGGGAGCATGTTGTGGGTGCTCAGGGGCTCGGGGCCCGTATAAGTTGGACTTAATCATATTTTCTGGTTAGAAATTTTGATCCTGGCCAGTGCCAAAGGTAAGCGTTGCTGGCAAAGATCCTGCAGTCTGTAGCTTTTCTGTGCCCAGGGCCCGAAATGAGCTAGAATTGGCACTGGGTGGAAGCCTTTGATATATGCAAATCTTGCTCGGATCTACAATTTTTTTAGGTGATACTGGATTGTGCTTATTATATGTGATCTCTCATGTAGGATTGCTTGGAGAGCGCCTTTAAATCTGAGAAAATGAATAAGCCATCGGTCTGCTCAGAAATAGATAGTTTGTTATACAGGATCAGTGCTTCCCTTATTGAAACGAGTTCCGTTACATTGTGTTAATTTATGTGCTAATAGATGCTACGAGGTACACAATTTAATTTTTACTATCCAAATCTATTGAAATCAACACGATTGTTTCTGTGTGTGTGTCGATTATATGAAAATCTATTAGGAAAAATGAATCAACGACAGTATATTAGAAATGTAATCATAGAGTGGGAAATACCATATATAATATTTAAAAAAAATATCAGACTTTATTTTTATTATACTTATTTCTATTCCGACGATACTTCGAGTTTATGCAGGTTTTAGTTTCCTTTATAATTAGGCCTGAAAAATCGAAATATTATCTAATAATATAATAGATCAGTAGAAACCAATCTAACTTATATACAACTTTGTAAAAATATTATGCATGCATTAAATTACTGGCAAATACAATCCTATACAAAATGATAATGTATAGGATTTAAAATCGTATTAAAGTTTTTTATCCAATAAATCCTATTGCATTTTTTTAAAGCGAAACTTATGTAATAAATGACATGTATGTGTTACAAGTTTATGAAATGGAAAACGGTTCCGGATTTGTCTATTTTGAATCAAATATTCAACACTTTAAACGATATCAAAGAATGTATATAGAAGGTTACTTACTCTAGTTTTACTAATTAAATTTTAAAATTAGAAATATATATATATTATATATATAAATTACAATCACTATAAAAATAATCTGAGTTTTTTTTTTTTTTAAATTAACATTATCTAGTCATGTAAATAATCATTTTAAAAAACAAGTACTTGACAGATCTTAGTTTGTCGTGAAAAGTAATTTAAATGACTAATTATTCAAGCAAAATTAGTATCCAAAGAACATTGCAATTTGTACTTGAGTAGAATTTACTTTAGACTAAACATTTTAATAAGTCAACATACTAGTTTACAGAAGAAATGATTATTAGAATACGGTGTTTAATGTATTTTTATTGCTAATAATCTATCGAAACAGTTATTTTTTTTCTTTTTTAGAACTAATCTTACCGTTAACTTTAATGTATTCTGACAAATGTGATTGATTTTGTCCTACACTTCTGTGACTTTTATTCACCTTTATTCAACAAACAAGTTCGAAAAAAGTGTGAATTCGATATGTTTCTTTTGAAAATTCTTTCATTATTAGCCCTACAAACTTTTGAATAAATACTTCTTGTCAATAAATAAAACATTACATTTAAATACAAAAAAACCCAACCGTAGGATTTTTTTTAATATTTTTTCTCAAAATAAAATACAATATCAGGGATTCTTTTTACATGTGTATAAAAAATCGCTTTTATTTACATTTCATTCGATATTCAAATGTCCTTTGGTATGTTTCTGTTTTCTCTCTCTTTTCTTTTCTTTCATTTTAAAGGAAAAGGCTGATTCTATCTTTATTGAATAAGAGTTTAGTTCGCGTTCTTCGAAAAATCAATGAAGCATTTTATTGCTGTTTTGCGCATTTTTTTCGACGATTTTTTAACGTACATAGCATTTTTTACACTCAAGAAATTCTCAATGTCTATTCCCAAAGTAATTTCAAATCATGTGACGTTTTTTACCTTACACATGCAGGATTTTAAAAGTACATATAGTGAAACAATGAAAGTTATGAAAGAATATTTAAAAAGATAAAAATCGTTAATAAATGTCTTAAGTGTGTTTTGAAAAAATGTAAAAATTTATATTGTTATTTGTATTATAATTGGCGCTATTTATTTCATTTCTAAAACATAAGGATAGATTTGGCAAATATGAGGGCCTTTAAGCTAATATCCATTTTACACGCAATCATTTTGAGTAGGTGCATTTCTATTGCGGCGTTGGCAATGCTAAAGTGTCATTTCGACTATATGATTTGCTTGTGTTTTTGTACGACTCAAGCAGAAGTACAAATGATAACCATTTCTAATTAAGGTATCTGAACACGTTGAAAATGACCAAATTCATTCAAGACAGATATTTTTGTTTTTTATTTTATTGAATAGGGTTATCTTTTGATTTGACAAAACATACTTTGTTTTGTTTCTACACTACCTAGAGGCCAAGTTACAATCCATGTTATAAATTTAGAAAAACCGGAAGTGGGGTTTTGATTACCAGAAGGGGGCATTTATAAATTGCTCAAAATCTATCATGGCGAGTCTGATATCTCAAAATATTACAAACGTATTTCTATAAAACTTTTTGAACCTGATATTTATGTTATTTTCTATAGAATGTATTAAAATATTTCTTATTGTATGAATACTTTTTGAGTTATGGCTTGTTATTTAAATAATGCTCTCATAAAAATGTTACATTTCTTATGATGTTTACTCAATCAGCTCTAAAATTTTCAAAATTTTAGTACATTTTCTAGATAAATGCATCTAATTTGATTTCGTAATACTTTTACTAATATATGTTTATTACTTTTTTCTCTAACTGCTTTGAAGTTTTTCAAAAATATTGTTAAAATTTCTCTTAAATTGTGATTTTTGTAAAATTCAGGTAATTTATTTAAAATTTTGATAGGTTTAATAGTAATATTTATTAGTATTGAGTCCTAAAAGAGCATTTACAATGCTTTTAGTATGCTATTTTGTTAAAAAGTACTCCGAACGTGTTCGGATACCTTAAACATTTTATATTTCAAATTAGGGTGATTGTTAAATTTTTGTCATCTTATTTAAGATTTGAATCACAGATTTAATTAATTTCATATGAAACTATAAATAGTTGCAATTTTGTAAGCATATGATATCCGTTGGTGGAAGCGGGTGGTTTTGTTCTTTCTCCTTTCGTCAGCAGTAATGCCGATAATTAAATAATGCCACTAGAACAAATATGAGTAATAAGATAAGTATCAAAATTCTATGATATTTTCTTTTCATGGGACAATTAAACTGAGATTGGTTATATTTTATGTTTTTATATAACTATTAGGTTATTTATGCAGAAGATTTGGCCTCTACAAAGAAGAGAGTTGCCAGTGGAGATTGTAGAGAAGGTGTAGGGGGGAAATGCAGAGTAGCTGCAAGTGCCAGCAAACAAAAATCATTCTGTATGTGCCCTGTTTGTAGTGATAACTATTATATTTAAAATCGAAAACAGGAATGAGTGCACTGTAGTTCCATCCTAGGTTTATGAAGAGCGTGTCGAGTTAGAGGGTGACTGGTAGTACCAAAACCAGTGTAGCGTATTGTACAAATATAAGCCTTCATTAGTGTTGTTTTCCTTAAGTTTGTAATAATTTATGTTAATTTAGTAGCTTATTTTTTACTGTCCGATTATTTTTAATTTACAGATGAAAACTTGGATCTTTTTTTAGGTATAATTTGTTCAATTGCAAAAGTTTTGTTTCACTAGTTATCATTTACCAAACATAACATTTATATATAAGTGTATATTTGTTTGTAAAAGATAAATGTAAAAATGATAGTTTCTCTTTTTGGTGTAATGCAACATGCCGATATTTCTGGCAATTGTGTGTGCCCATATTACCTAAAGTATTAGTCAAATATAGGGAACGGGAAAATTTGTTGTGGAGCTTCTCTTTGTATACATAACAACAGCAAGAGTTAAAGTTTTGTTCATATACCAATAGAAAGATTTTACTCTTAAATTTGAAATATCTTAATTCCGATCTTAATTCACAAACTGCTTAAGTTTGTATTTTTTACTCTACCTCCTTATTGGAAGAGCGCAGTTTGTGTCTAACTAAAGCAGGAGTTGCCAACCCGCGTCATGCGTATCATAGAGTGGCACAAAGAAGTTGTAACAGTAGCATGCGGAGGCTTACTAAAAACTTTAAAAAATTTGAAAATTAAAAAATTAACATTTTTTTTTTACAATTTTATTGAATTGAGTGTGTTTTATACAAAAAATCCTTAAAATGTAGAACAAAATATGCTTGTGAATAAATTCCTTTCTGAAATTAACAGGATAAAATAAATACCACTAAAAACTAGCTAATATGCTCCTGCAATAGGCGATATCATCTGTAAGATCTAATTCTAATGTAGATGACTTGGTAAAAAAGTGTAGTAATTCAAAAGTCACATTAAGAAATTACTGAGCATTTAATAATTATTTTGGAATAAAATGTTTCAAGTTACTCATTCTTATTTTATACCCAACCTAATTGATTGAACTTGTAAAACGTTTATTAACAATAAAACCTAAAATTGTACTTACGTCTTTTTTATTATACTATTTTTAAATTTCGACTACACAGACTTGCATAACAGAATGTGCTATTTTTGTAAATATCTCATAATATGCTTATAAGTAACACTTTTTCTATTTTTCATATTTGTCTATTGGAAAAGTTGGAAACGGTATGCATTTTTTTTTATCCAATCGTAGCAATCTTCCAAAAATGGTTGGCCTCTCCAGATCTAAGCGATGAAATTCTGGATCATTGAATACTTTTACGCACCCCAGATACCACCCTTCTCTGTAAAGCTCAAATAATGCATCAAGGTCGCAGTGTTGATAATTGGCAGAACTATGTTACAAATTGTAATGAATGACCTCAGCTATCGTCTGGACGTGTGCTGCATCACCAAAAAGGCACATATTGTACATTTGTAGAAGATGTATAAACTTACTGAGTTTGCATTCTTTTTATATATCTTTCCCATGTGCACGTGTAATAACTATTAAAATATTCCAGTTTCATAATGAATGAATCATTTATGCTAACTCTGTATTTTTGAGTGAAGTTGGCTCTAGATGTACTGACGAAGAATTGCGCTCTCTTCTTGAAGGAGTGAGAATTTTTTTTCTTGTTGTTGTCATTTCGTCACTCCCCGCCAAATTAGTATTATCCCCCAAGATTCTAATGTCTTACAAATTCTTGAATGTTTACGAATTTTTACCCCATATTTTTTTCACTGGGAGAAAGTTTCCAAAGAATTCGCGTGTGATGTTACTTTTGCTTGTCCAATCCAGACAAAGCTCGGGTTTGAAAAATTGCACGTGAATTAAATGAGATGGAAAATAGCAGCGCAAACTAAAATAAATAAATACATTAAAGGTTGCAGCAAATAATGATACAATTTGACAGAATATATGAGGTGAGAAAAGTTACACAATGTGATTTATCATTGCGCAATTGTATATCACAAGCCTTTCATCCCCTCTTTCTATAAGTATTGTTGTAGGGAATAAAGGTTATTTATCGTTTCTGATCCATGAATGAATAGAGGATTTTTTTTCTCATCACTGTATACATTTTTTTACTTCCTATTCGTTTGGAATATATTGAAAGAGCTTCTAATGCATTCTCTCCGTGAAGTTCGAACGTGCTAAATAATATTCAGCTTGTTTTTCGGTACTATTCATACCAGCACTTATTGTGTGAAATCTTGCCTCGAAATATAATAAAGATATTAACAGGATTATTCTTTTTCTAAACTCAAGGCCATTTTGAGGATCTAAATATTCATTTCTCGTACTTAGTTCCGGTATTTCCGAATAATTTTATGCGAATACAAAATTCGTGTAAAATAATCAAAACACGGATCTAAAAGGAATCAAACCGAAATTGATGACTGCAAAAATTCTTCTGTAAATTCCTTTATTTCTGACAATTAGACGTAGTATCATTCTTTCACTGTATACAGGTATAGAAGTATAATTTAATTGAAAACCAAAATGCCATTTACTGTTTTAAATTTATTGTTTTTCGTTTTGGTCTGAAACGATAACAATGAACAGAAAAGCAAAATAGAAGAATGTGCGGCAATCTAATAATTAAATATACATTTGTTTTTACTAAGTAATACTTAATGATTTTAAAATTTAAAGAGAAATCCAGCATTTATGTAGAAATTAGCCTTATTAAAGCACAATATAAGAGCTGTATAGGAAAATTATTTCAAATACATATACCAGTATATGTTTTAAATATACAATATTATTCTGATTCCATAGTTCATTAAAAATGATTGTAAAATTTTATAACACATTTAAAACCGTAAATAACGTGAATTTAGATGTTATATATAATAGTTTCAAGCTCATTTTTAAATACTCAATTTTCTTTTGTTGTATATGCATCAGAAAAGTTCGAAAATGGGAATAGAAAATAAGTAAAGTTGTTCGGTTTTTTTAACAGAGAAATTATGTAAAGAAGAGAGAATAGCATTATTATGTATACTCTAAGCTTGTAAGTAAAATATTTCTAATAGTAAAACTTATCTGAACTGCCTCTCATAATAGCTTTCATTTCACTCTGTTACAACAATCTGTCCTACTTTCTCCGAACTGTATACTTTTAGATGACAAGTAAGAATATGTCTTTGAGACATGTCTGAAAAGGTAATGGGAAAATGCAACGAGCTGTTCAAAATAAAATATATTTTGCTTCATTTATTTTAAGGCTCACTTCGACTATTTCCTCAGATGCTAACAGACAAATAAATATATTCTGCTTAAATAAATCAAAAGGAATTTAGGAAGAAATGTTCTTAAGATAATAGTAGAATATTCTGATTGTCAATGTTTATGTGTAAGAAAAAAAAATCTAGAAAACATTTTTAGTGTTACTTGCATCTCCTTCCTTAATGTATTTTCTATGAAAGAAAAAGGTAAATATATATGAACGATTATGTATATTTACAAAATTAGCTTAAATAAATATTCCTTCGATCCATTAAATTTTGGGGAATCAACGGTTTGATAGATTTAAAACGTATTCAAATATTTTGTTCTGCATAAAGAAAAATAATTTTATAATTTTATATTTCCTCTGTGAAACATAAATATGTTTATAAATGTTTCTTTTTGGCAAAATAATAATACTCGTAAATAATTTCTTACATATAGTAAATTCATCAACAAAATAATGCATTCTGAGAATGAAAAGGAAGATTTCACTTCAATCTTCAATAACAATATGAAATGCAATGCGAAAAGAAATAATTCACAAAACATATCCCTCTCTTGTCACTTGAGAAATTTTGAGAATATTTTTTTCATGAGTGTAGCGATTACCTCTTGTAAAATATTGCATATTCAATTAGTCGTATGGAAAACCATGAAAAGACACTTAAAATGCAATAAAAGAAGTGATGGCTCAAAAGTAAAGGAACTTGGTAAAGACAGAGAGACGGCAGAAAACGATAATGAATACTTATTTTTAAAATACGCTCGTAAAATAGTGGGAACAATGTTATATTAGTAGTCCACCTGAGATTGCAAATGTTTGATATTGAACCCAAATTTTAGATATAGAATCATTGCAAGTATGGAGGGTGACCTCAAGGATGGATCTTCACATTATTTTTTACCTATTTGACATAAAGCCTTTTCTGGATACGCAAGAAACGTCTCAAATATATTCGGTTGTCCAGATATTACCCAAATATAAGAGGGGTTCATTATGTAGCATGATAATATTCCTCCGTCGTCTACTATGCTTTAGCTCGGTACCATTGGAAATAATTTAGGCTGTGGGTGACAGTGTTGGTTTGTGCAATATTCGGTAGAAGGGACTAGTGTGGCAAGGTGTGCTGATATCGCTATGGTCACAACGATAACCTCCAGATTTATCAAAAGCTCTTGTTTCAACCATCTTTATCAAACGCGGCATACTGTAACCGCGTGTAGGTGGGTGTCGCATAATATTTGGTTTGTGGGTCAACATACTCTTCTCAGTTCAATCACCATGCCCCACCTAAAAGTATTTGATCCCCGGAACTATCTCCGTTAACAATGTCCTTGTATTTCACGCTTTTATAAGAGTCAAGTGTCTGAACCAGCATACATTTTCACAATGGTTTCTCTAACAGATATAAGAGGATGGACATAGTTCATTCTGCAGACTCATTTCATTATATCTTCATCAACGTATATGCTGCAGATCCTTGTATTGCACATTACTCAATGGGATACAATTACTCAGAAATGTGCATAATTATTTTGTTCCTTCACGGTGTTTCATTTTCAATGTCACCTAGTATACAAGATCTTGCAAAAAAGAAGACTAAGTGTGTAGCTGGAAAAACGAGGGGAGTTGGTAACAACGGTTTTGGTGATGTCATCCCATACACATCCTCTATCCATGTAGACAGTTTCGACTGAATCAATTACGCCAGTTGGGATAACTGTTTCATTGAGTGATTATGCCATGCTCAACTGAATTCGGCCTCAAAAATTTCGAATCGACATCAAGTTTCAATAAAACTTAAGAAATCAGCCACGAAAAGATTTTATATATTAACTGTGACTTGTCCAGAAAAGACTTTGCATTCTGCACATGTATTTGAATCTTGTAAAAGGTTTTCAGGAGGAAGGGTTAGTGTGGAATCCTCCTGGGTGACCAAGGTCAGCAATTACAGAACAAAAACATAGCCAAAATTCGGGATATGAGTGGGTTCCCACTCATATCCCGAATTACCCGATAATCCCGTTTACCTGATATGGCCTCGTGCAACTTTTTTTGTTTTGTTTCGTACGGTTAAATATTTCTGAAAGAGAAGCCATCAGGCAAAAACGAATATCTTCTAAAGGAACTTCTAAAAACATCGTTCCAGAACTGTTAGCAGCAATGACAGCATTGAATACAGAAATGTTGTGAATGCTGAAGGGAACTACTTTGGAGATGATACTGTCATGGAAAACTGAATTTGTAAGTACAATGACTTATCGAATCAGTCTCTTTTTTTGTGTCACACCTCGTATGTTCAAGACTTAAACGTGGAAACAAATGTAATTGGGGAGCATCGATATTGTTAGTTGACCAGGATGTGCAACAGAGAACAGGCGGTCATATGATACGGTATTGGAATCAGGTGCTTTTTGGTGACATCCAACATACTACCTTTCTTCTATCCTGGATGGAGGGAAGAAAATAGAGAAGAAAATAGCCAAACATTATTTCATAAAAGATCACAGTGTAAATCACGATGTATGTAAATTATATGAGCCTGAATATGCATAATTTGATAAATTGACTTGCTTACTTTTTGGATTGACAAATTAATGGCTTACAGGTACGTAGGGGAGATATTAAGACATCATGTCAAACCAAAGGCTGCAGTCACGAGCCATCAATTTATTTTAATGCATGATGCTATCGTATCTCATAAAGCATGGCTAAGATAGAACATGCTTTTTGCTGAGATAATGAAGCATATGAAAAAGCCATCATGCTTTCCAGATATAAAGACAGTTGAGCTCTTTTGTAACACACGATGCATTTTAACGAGGCAAACTCATTATTTATTGTCCGGGACAATGCCATTCCATTTTTTGAAAATTGAAACATTTTTAAGCAAGACTTATAAGTATTGTCACATTAAAGTAAGCTAGTACTTAATATCTCGTATGTTCTTTGCTATTTACATGTAACGAAATTTTCTCCCAGGAGTGTATGTGCATGTTATTTTGGTCATTTAACAAAACTTACTTCCGTACATTTTTTTTCTGGCGTTTTTTTCAGTAAAATTATATAGATATTCGTAACGATTTCAAATTATTTGTTATAGTGCTTATCATTTTATTTTACTCCAGAAATTATAAAAACACTTCTACAACTATTTGTTTTTGTGTAGTGGAACAATAAAAATCCTTACTAAAATAAATGAGAGTTTTTACATTTAGAATAATCAATGCTTTTTCTAAGCTGAAAAAAAACCAATTAATTTGTAATTTCATACTACCAAGCAAGGTTTTTAAAAATAATTCATGATTGGCAGTAGATAAAATATTCCTAACAATATTTTGTAAAAATATTTTTCAGGGTTTTTGTTGGAATACTGAATTTTTCCTAATCAATTATACACTCACTTCCTAAAGTTAAGCAAGAAGATGTAAAATGCAAAAGATATAACAAATACTGCTTTGATTGACACACAATTTGGCAATAAAGTAGCATATATATTTATACATAAAACAAAATCAATAATTATATACAGAAATGAAAGCAATATTAAATTTTTGTAAGTTATCAGATAATGTCATACTGGAGATTTAAACAGAATTATTTATAAAGTGAAAATAAAGAGCATAAAATGAAAAAAAGGACATTAATAGGTTATATGATCCCCTCATTTGTATGCAAAGTTTACGCATTCTGACCATGCTTTCAATTAGGTGGTCAACCACCGCAGAATTAAGCAATCGCCATTCTTCATGTAGTGCAGTTTCCAGCTAAAAAAAAGTGGCTGGAGGTGGGAAACGTGAAGATACAGCACGGCCGAGAGAATCCCAAAGATTTTCAATGGGATTAAGGTATGTGACTACCTCCGGAGCACTTTTTCTGAAATATATAAATTTTCAACTGAATAAACTTTTTTAAATTTGAAATGGGGCATAAAACTAGGAATTCAAGTACAATTTCCACAAAATTAAAAAAAATTTGGATATATTGGGAATTTTGGGTGAAATTTTAGTGAAAAATTGCAGTTACGGTAAGGATTGTATTGAAAATTCTAATTAATATATTCAAATAATTTTTATACGGTACCTAAAATATGTTATTTTCTGTACTTAGAGCTATAAATTGTGTGATACTTTTGAAAAGCTTTTTGAAAAATGGCATTTTTATGCAAGAACTAAATTTTTCACAAAAAACTAATGTTATTTTCTCACAAAAAGTGCAAAAAAATACATAAATATCTACACAGAAATTAGTCCCTAGTCTAGACTGGAGATAAACCAAAATAAAAAATTTCTGAAATTTCAATTCAATATTTTAAAAAAAAATCCTGTGGTGAACTTTACCGTGAAGCAGAAAATTGAAAAACACAGTTTCTCAGAAAATGCATTTAAAGATTTCAATGTGGTATAAAAAATTTTCTACTAATTGTACATTTTTCAAACTCACCATAATTATGGGTCAAGATCTCTTTAGCTTCATGTTTAAATAATTCGGACTTTTTTAAAAAACTTTTGCTGTTTTCTGGAGAGTTTCATAGATTATAACAATTGTGATTTTTAGTGAAGGTTTGATGAAAAATTGATTTTACAGAAAAATCTAATGAATGTATTCAAATAATGTTTATACCGCACGTGAATAACATCTTTATATGTGTTAAGAATAAAAAGATTTGTAATACTCTCGAAAGTTTTTTAATTATGTCAAATTTTATGCAAAAACACGATTTTTTAAAAAATAAATGGCTTTATTTCATAAAAAAGCAATAAAGTTCATAAATAAAAACACAGATATTAGATTTTAATTCAAAACACAGATATAACTAAATAAAACATTTTCTGAAAATTTCAATTTAGTATCTTAAAAATATTTTGAGTAAGGGTGTACTGCCGGTTTTGTAAACTCCATTTCCGGTTTACTAATTATGCTATAACTTTGCTTCTAAATATCGTAGAAATAAAACTAGAGTGTTTTTGGAATCTTAAGTGTATGGGCTATAAAATAAAAGCATAAACTCAATTTCGAAAAATTTCCCCCAAACGACGAATTTTGGGTAGTCACATACCTTAAGTTCGGGAGAATATGCTTGCCACGCTATACGCGCAATCAGTTCACTCTCCTGGTAGTCATCGACGTTGTCAGCTCTATGGGAAAGTGCGTTATCGTCCATTAAAACAAAAGTAGGGCCAACTGCTGCAGCGTAACAATCTCACAATGGGTTCTAAACCTTCATCTCGATACCGGACAGCCGTCACAGAACCCCGTTTAAAGATGTGTAGGTCGGTGCAGTATCTTAATGAAATCCCTGCCCACACCATAATGATTCCGCCTCGGAATGCGTGATGTTTTAGGGCTGATTGCGTGTTCCTTGTTTACGCCATATCCTTTTTACGCTTGACATTTGGCTTCAGAGCAACTCTTGACTCATCAGTAAACATGCTATTGCACAGTCAGACACAGTCCAATTGCCATGTTCCCAGTACCACTTTAATCGTGCCCTCTTGATTGAATGGATAGAGGAACACAAACTCGAGGTACCCCGGCATACAGTCTATTCATATGTAATCTTTGGCGTACAGTAGCTGCCGATATAGCCTTACCAATGGACGCTGTAACCATAAATGTCACACGTGTGGAGGTCGCTCTGCCATTCCGCTTGGCTACAATAGCAGTATATCGATTTTCCGCGGGGGTTGTATCCCTTGGGCGACCACCTACGGGCCTTCAGAAAACTGTCTGTGTGGTTTGGAATTGTTTCCATAAACGTGAAAATACAGAATGATGAACGCCGAAGAAAGGAGCAACATGTGTGATCAACTATCCTGCTTCAATGTGCCCCACAGCACGCCAGCGCTCATAATCTTCCATTCATTTTCTGGATGTCATAGAAACACGTATGTCTTCAAAACAAAGTGTACGAAAGTTTTAAACACCTTCTATCAGCACTTATAATCAACTTCTGTAACCTTTCATAAAGCTGGCTTCTTATAAGACTGCCCTTCTTGCATATTTCTTGACATGAAAGCCCGATTGGCTGTTACCCAACATATTTGTATACTTCCATTTACCTCTACAGAGAATTGCACGCTCTTCAATTCTGATTTGATTCCGGAAATTAGCATTTTAATCTCCGTGCTTATCTTTTGGAAGTGAGTGTATTAATAACTTATGTATACCGGTTTTCTAAACGAAGAAATTCATGAAACAATTCGATTGAAATATAAAAATACTACTTCGACAAAAAGATTCGTATCCTCTGTGTTAAATACGCCCACTTATACGTGTGTTCATACTCGAGTACGTGTGTTCCTGTACTCGAATAACAGGATTTATAAGTGCGCGTGCCAAAATCCACAAGTCGTTTGCAAACACAATTCACCAAAATATTTTAGGTTTTTTTTCAGCAATCGGTTAAACAGAAAACATGAGTAACCGCCAACATTTAGACGTTGGAATGAGGAGGCGGATTGGGGGTAAGTTAGAAGTAGTAAAGTGGTAAGGGAATTTATACCTCATATCTTGCACATCGTGCTACATTTGGAATATTGGAGTTTATATTCATATTTAACTTAAAATATCTGCTATTATTTCGATTATAGGCAAAATTGGAAGTGTATCTGACGTTTCGGATGTATACCACTGCTTCACCAAAAATGCATATACCTAGGCTCAAAATTACGAGGTCCGTTATACAATTGTTCTCGTGTTGTATTGTAGCGTGACGTTAATATAACTATCGCTTTCTCTCCATAAATGTCAGTAAAGAATATTTTTCATGCCATTTTGTTCAAAGTATATAATAGTGTTCTCAAATTTTAATTCAAGTAATATTATTTATAATTCGATATTATTTCAATTTAGAAAACAAAGACAACTAGAGAAAACCTCCAAATATTCCATAAATTTAAAAAAATGGCGCATCTACTTCAAAATACACGAATCGAAAAAAAAATCAAAAGATTTAATTCAATTCAATCTCCGGGGACTCAATAAATTTATACATCAACATGGAAATTTGCATAAAGCGATTCGTTTCAAATCCCAGCCTATTTCGAAAACGGAAGCTTAGGCGACTTACGCGCTTACTTGCGGGAAAAAACAAATGTATTATGCAGGAAACAAAAGAAAGTTTGAGCTGGCAGACATTTCGAAAGAAAATACTTCGAGAAATAAGGAACTTTTTCGTTTGTAATGTAAAAAACGCATTGAGTTCCTCAGAAAAATTGAAAACCCCAAGGGGATGTGATTTTCTATCCATACCACATTCACTGAAGAATGAGTTAGTCACTTGGAAATAAATGGCTCTTAAAAAAAATAAAAGTTTCATTTTTTGATCTTATTTAGTCTTTCAAGGAAAAATAAAAAAAATATTGGTTTTAAAATAAATTTTAATAAAAGTAACTTATTGATTGAGAAATTTGAGTTGTTGTGCATAGTAAAAAAAATTGAGTTGAAAGACTAATTACCAATAAAAATGCATTGAGTAAATTTAGGATGCATATTTTCCAAATGCATGTAAATTGTTTTATCAGAAAAAAAACATTTAAATCTACTTAAAATGTTTTAATTAACTCGTATTGTAGTTTCCATAATTAATCATATGAATGTAATAATTTTTAAAGAAATACCTTGAGATACAGAATTTCATGTAAGAAAGTTTTGTAATATTATAATATTAGTTAAAATAAATTTAATATCTAAACATTTCTGAGTTCTATTATCTTTCATAACCGAAACCCGTGTTGTTTTCTGCACAATAAAAATCATTTTGTTTATTATACCTAGAACTGAATTGTTTTAATGTCAATTGTAAAGAATACGGTTAAAAATTACATCAATTAAAATATGTATTATTCTTGGAATGAGCGTTGTAATCGTCGATCGTTATCAAATATAAACAAATCTTATTTAGAAGAAGTAAAATAATGTATTTCAGTTTCATTCTACACATATTTGTACTGAACATTGTTTAGGAAAGGAGATCGATTACTTTAGCTTAAAATATCCCCACTTCTTTTACTTAAAAATTGATTAGCAATATAAATGAATTGTCAAAATCCTTAAACGGCATTGCTTTATCAGAACTCTTTTGTTTACAGTGAGGTATAATACAAAATTTTCTCCTTTTTTTTTATTTTCTTAACTGCAAGAGTCAACCTGCTCAGCATGCATATTTCTTCGCATTGGTCTTATATATAGAGTAGTATCAACCGTTGAACAAATAAGGGGAGAAGACTGCATAGCCAGATATTCTGTCTTACAGAACAGTTTTTTTTTTCAAAACTAGCAGTCTCCTAAAATTTAATTAAAAAAAAATTAGTTCTTACGTCAATTCCCCACAAAAGATGTTTTAAGAAGTGCTAATGAATTATTTTACTTCACACTAAGAAAATGACATGAAAGAATGAAAAATCGACATTTGCTTTAAGTGTGCACCACTTACAACATGTTTATCTTCAGGAAATGATTTCAAAGCCTACTAAGAACCATTCAACAAAATAAACTCTCTTTCATATCGTCTCTAAATGAATATAGTCCGAGTTATATTAAATTACTTAACCTAACTTTTCCGTGTACACTACTGCACTTTATGTCATTATATTAAATTTCAGAGATGATGTGACATAATATGTATGTTTTAAGCCGTCATAATCAAATTAAATAAATATTTAATTCCAGAACTTCTAACAGATGTGGCGTAATTATACATGTGTGTGTATACATATATATGTATATGTAATATATATAGATGTCTATATGTTTGTAAATTTAGAGATGTGAAGCAGTTATATATAAAATATTAACAATGGAATTTATATTTTACATGTGTGTGTGTGTGTGTGTGTGTGTCTTTACTATTAACATTAAGTTTAATAAATGCGTCTCTAAAAAATGATAATTTTCGAGTTTAATATTACAAAATATTTATTACATGATGTTTATAAAATTAACCCCTTGCGTACCGCTATCTGGTATCCCCAGAAATCTCACATTTCTGACCTTGACGTTACGACGCACACTTCATTTTTCTCTTTGTCTCTGAGTAAGGTGCACGCTTTTTTGTGCTTTATTTCATTCTTCAAAGTTTGTATAAATATGTTTGTGGTTTATTTTTTTACTTTTTCTTGCCAATATGATATCGTTGTTGGATCTTAATGAACTTGATGCAGAATGAGGATATTTGCCTGGCACATATGGATATGACAGTGACTCTGTGAATACGAATTTATCTATTTATGATGAGGAATATGAAGAAATGACACAAAAATGAAAATAGATTAAAGGGAACCGGGACGTTCTCGAGAACGCAAAACAAGCAAATTTTCGATTTTGGAAGGAACATTATTTTCAAAAACAGAAAGACTCCATAAATAAAAAAGTTGTATCACAATCTACGTATTTTTCTTATTATGCTTTAACAGAAAATTTTTTAAATATGCGCAATATTTTTAGAAATATAAGGATTTGAAAAAGTACACTTCAAAAGGTGCTTTCGTATACATGCTGTAGATTAGGTACCTGTATTTTTCCTTTTTTTAACACATAAAAACCACAAAACATGCTGTTTTAGTTACAAAATTGTACATTTATTTAAATGCTCAAATGTTTTTTTATGTTTCATTGCTTAGAAATTTTTTTAAAAAAAATCCGAAGATTTTTTAAAATTTTGAAAAATAATGGTAATTGTTTTTAGAAAATTGGCAGTAAAAATAAAAATACTAACATTTCAGGAATTAAATTAGCAGCATTAAATGCATTATTATTATCCAAAAGCTCATACCAAGTTTCACTAAAATATAACAGATAGATCTGTTATAATAATAATCTCTGTTATAATAATAAGATCTGTTATATATAATAATCATCTCAGCTTCCTAAATTCTAACTTTGTCAATTTTTCGAAGGCCTTCACAAGTGTTAATCCCAGGATTTATTTTTAGTTCTCTTAATAATTTTGTTCCTGCATGTGCATCTTTATAAAAGCATATCACTACGTCCATTACACCAATTTGCAATTTTTTTGTTTGTTCACAAATGTGTTTTTTAGAACTCGATTCCATACACAGTTATTAAAGCTTTCATTTGGGTTCTGGGTACGATCATGCAAACATTTTAGTAAAAGTTCTTTTACAGTTAAGTCTCTAAATATATGTTTTAAAACTTATGTATATGTTTGTAATTATGTTTTTAATCTTGAGAAGAACTGGTTGTGTGAGGGAATGTTTGTAGATGTACATTTCTCTAGATACAAATCCATTTGTTGCAACCACCATAGCTGTAGTTTTCATTTTAAAACTGCAATTACCCGGGTATTAAACTTTAAACCTATACATGTTATACATTTTTGGAATCAGCATTACTTTTTTTTTAAGATAAAAATTAAAAAAATTGATTTTCTGAATGATAAAAACGTTTTGGTTCTCTTAAGGAACGCTTTTGTAAAAGTTTTTTATTTCAAAGAACCTTTTGAGCAATTTCAAAAAGATTTGTAATTTTAGCTCTAATTTTCCTATTTTTTTCAAACTTTTGTACCCTAGACATTTTGTAACTCAACTTTTGTAATTTTACCCAATTCCAATAAAATAAAATATATCTTATAATGTTTCCCATGTGTGTTACACTGATGGTACATCTAAATACGAGTAAAACATGTATCCACATGAGGTTACAATACGGTCTTACCCTATTCATAGCATGTTTCCACTCATAGTTACATGGTACTCAAAGTGTTAAAATCCTAGGATATTAAATTGAATGTTTAAAAAAAAAATACCAAACTTTCTGTAAGAAAAATTTTTTATATGATGATAAAGATTTGTTTTTTTCTTCATAAAAATGAATTAAAAGTGTATGATATGTTTGTAAAAATTGTAACATTATTCCCAAAGATTTGAGGTTATATGATTACTAAATATCTGCCGTGTAGAGTGCGAGAATTGTTTCACGTTAAGTTTGTTGACATCCAGAGTCTTTAGGTGTATGAAAAGTGGACATTTAAAGAAGGGGATGCCATACTCGTCGCTTGACCATGACTTAAAATCTGACATCGGTCATTAAAAGGCAAAAAATAGTTAAGAAATAGGGCAATAAATGAACAAATAAACAAGCAAAGGTTATCTTCTTAAACTTTAAAAAAAAATATGTATACAAATTATTAAATGTTGTTACTCCATTTTTTTTTTGTCAAATGATATAATGGCTTTACAGTTATGTAACGTATTATTATGAACAACTTTTAGAATAGAACTTCTGATCTCTTTTTATATGCATATAACTGTACTTAAATCAGTAAAAATCAGGATGACTATTTTTCTTGCTATTTATAAGGCTAAAAAATTTAATTAATTTAAAAATGAATGATCCCGGCATCAAGAGAATTAAATACAGGGAGAATCATAAAGAAGTGTACAGTTTCAATGCACTATAAATCAAGAACTACGCAAGATATTGTATGTCACCTGTAACAGAATTCTATGGGGCTATTTTAAGTTTTGTTAGAGACAGCCAAAGATGTTCAATGTGTGAACCCTTAAACACACTATACACAAAAAGCCGGTAATCCATATCCATCCAGAGGTGTGTTAAGGTGGGTAACGGCTGTAAAATGCTGATTCATCTAGGTCCAAGAGTGGCCACGGTAGCTAAGTGGTCTTGGCATCGGATCATGGCTAGCGTGTCACGAGTTCAATCTCAGTATCACTGAAGACTCATCGTGTAGCTGAACAGTGCGATGTTAATATTCACTCCCTCTAGGTCCAAGATTTTTTCTTTTATAAAACAATCTGTAGTTTAAAATTGGTCATACCATGGTTGGATAGATTTTCTAATTGGAGGTTCTTTCCCGAATTGTGATTAAAAAAGCAGTCGCGCAACAGTTGTAGATTCCATTCTGCTAAATTCAACCACATAAAATGTTAACAAAAATGACATACACCACCATTTTGACTCATTAGTCACATGACAAACTCCCTATTGCTTGAGTTATTTCTGCCAGGGGCTAGAAACAAACTTGTAAAAGTACACCTACTTTATACGGATCGCTAAGGTGGTCTGTCGTTGAATATCACTGTTTTACAGCATCTGGAAAGTGAAAACTTCTTTATGAATTACTATGTAGTTATAGTACAGGATTTTATGCAAATTAGCAAAATACTCCTTCATTTCTGAAAAATAAAGGATTGAAGAGGAAAAAAAAGTGATAAACTACTTCCTCTCATTTTAAAAATTAACTATCTATAACATTTATAAATTCTTTCTTGAATCCTAAAAAATTCTTTTGAAATTGATAGAAGCATTTGATTATTTTCACTCAATAAACACTTGATTATAGGTATACTGAGGTAAAGTTCATTGTTATTACTTTTTAAGTTGGGATTTTAAATCTTCTGCCACATCTGTCATAAGGTATGAATGAGCTGGAGTTCATTGGAGAAGGAAAGGAAACTAGATTAATTGAGAGATTTCCAATAAAAAAAATTGAAAGGGTGCTTAAAATAGATAGATAAATATGAGAAAATAATTTACAATAAAAAATATTAAAGAAGAAAAAATTTAACTGACGTTTTTGGTTTGAATTTTAAAATTAGAATTTATCGTTTGAGCTGTAAAATTCTGTGGATTCAATTCTCTACCTTTAATTTTCATTTAATCTTATCGAATAAGTCTATATTGTGGTATCGATTATGTATCTCTTAACTATAATACCATTTAACGTTTGAATATAAATTATGTACTTCCCATTAACATCAATATGACTTACGTGAAATCGTAACTAAAATTCGGTGTCTAATTATTAAAACAATTTTTTTCATATTAAAAATTATATCCAATTAAATAATTTTCCAAACTACCTCTAACGAATCAACGTCCAGGTACTTAAAATGCCGTTAAGCAACTTTAATCAAATAAAATATGCTCTATATTAATATGGGAAAGCTTTTTTAAAGATTTTATTTTATCTTAACCCGTACAAATTGCTGCAAATATATGCTGAGAGAAAATGCAAAAGGAGAAATTGTTGAATGGTGAAAAAGACAATTTCAATAGAAAAAAGTACGCTGAGAATTGGAATATTGGTTCCTTTATTGTGATGTTGTCCTATGTGTGGCACTTTACTTTCATTTATATGACATAAATAAACTGAAGATTAAAAACGCACTTTGAATTTCTTTATATATATAAAAAAATGTATTGCTATTATTATAAAAGAAGACTTACAGAACGATATATTTTTGTTTTATAAATAAAATAACAATGACCGTAATGAAATAAATCTTTTTTTTTCCATTTTTTTTCAAAGTTTAATTTAAACACAGATTTCTTACACATTTGTAATTTAATTCGGGAACGCACTTCAGACTCACAAAATCGTTATTTCTTGGAAAACTATTTATTCGCTATCAGTGACCTTGACAGTACCCTCCTATATGGCAGATTTTATGGGAACTAAAATATATTCACAGATCTCCCTCTTTTATGGGAGTGGCAAACGTTTATTCACTAATCTTAAGATACTTGTTTTTGACTGAGTACCCCTCTCGACCACTTTTGTTCCAAAACTTTTTCCATGAACATGCTTCATTTATTCCTTGTAAACAACTTAGAGGTTTTGATTGTTGTGTTGTACGACTTTTATTGTTTATAAATGTAAATAATGAGAATATGAAAAAAGAAATAAGCAACTGTGATCTCTATTGAAGGAAGTTGAAATGAACAAACAAGGGAAGAATGTACTGAGATAATGCGTACTAATCAGGATAACGAAATTAAGTATGAGAAAGTCGATGAACATGAAACGTTTGAGTTAAAAGGAAAATTTTCAAAAGCTACCTACCTAAAGAACAATTCCATTAAGCAAAATATGAAGGCATAAATGCAGCACAAGACACATTTCGCTTTTTTAAAAAGACACAAGCAAGAAAAATTTTAACATGCTATTTGTCGATCATCAAGAACAATAAAACTACAATAACTTGAACAAAATATGAAAGTTTCTCTTGAAAATAAAATTATTCTAATGTTAGCGAAAAGTTTCTATGATTAGTTCCCTTTATTATAATCACACACATTTGAAACCTTCTTGGTTCAGTTTGATTGATATTTTTTCTCAAATTCTGAGTGAAAAAATGAGAAGTCCTTAAAAGTAAGAAAATATATTTTCTCTTAATTAAATTAATCACTGTAAAAATGATTTTTGTCGTGTACAATAAAAATAATTATAAAAGAATGATTGGGGGGTGATTCAGTCACCCTGCACGTCCATTATCATTAGTTTTTTGTGTGCGCCAATTCCTGTAGTTTAATAACATTGCCTTCAAAAACGTTAGTCATAATTTTAAAGGAAACATTGGTTTTTATAACTTTTTTTAATATTTTTAAACAGGGATTGTAAGTTTTTATTTTAAAGAAATATCCTTTGTATCGGAAAATGTGATTCATTTTGTAACCTAGTGTAGATATAAACTCACAAAACGGATTACGTTTCCAACTGATTTTTCAGAAGAAGAAGAGCCATTGTTGTGAGATATCTACTATCCTCGTGCAAAATGTTCTGCAGTGACCCCTTGACTTATGATGGACTTCCATTTCGATTAGCTAGTCTAAACTCAGATTTCTAATCCCCAATGCTATTTTCATTCTCACTAGTTATTAAAATTACACATGAGTCAGAGAAAGTTCAATTCATATGCGTGTCATTATCGTACATAAAAAGAAAAATAGGTATGTACCCTACTGTATGTGTTGCATCATTAGGAAAATTTGGACTCTTCCAAAGTAAGTATAAATGTTTTCCTTATTGTTTTTATTTGTTTTTATGTTTTTTATTATAGATGAGAAAAGTTGAAACAGTTCAGAATATCAATTATCGTAAAATTTGGCATATAACGTTCATCTATACTTTCGAGTGACATTTTTTAGTTTTGGGGTATATTCGGCATATAACGCGTCCATTCTTTTTTAAGAAGAAATCTGTATTGTACAATCACAATGGTCTTACATTTTTAACTCATTTATTAGAGATATTATCCCAGCTTTTGAAAAACTAGTATTCTTCTAGAAATACACCTATTTAAGTACATTATGTGTATCATTTCTTTTAAATAAACAATACTCCGATCAATGAAGAAACCTAATTTTTTTGGTGCTTATCCGTTTGTTTATTTTTAAAACCATCATTTTCATACACGGCGTATAACGCGCATCCGAAAATTTATATCTTATTTATGTGCTAAAAACGTGCGTTATATACGCAAAATTTTTTGGTATTTAAAATCATTAAAATCATTGAATTCAGAGCTTTTTGTTCGGAAATCAAAAAGAAAAATATTTAGAAATAATTTAAAATTACGTGCTTCAAAATTTCTGAGAGAGATGATACAGAGTGATAGTAAAGTGAGCTTGAAATTTAATCAAATACAATTAATTTATCACACTTTCTATCCAATAAATGTGAGAGATGTGGCAACCTTGTTAGTAGATGAATAGACGCTTAACCGATGGGTACGATTTAGGATCATTATTCCAAACAATGGCCTTTCGTAGCAGTGAGGATTACATGTTAAATAAATCAGATTTATAGATCTTGTATTAGCATAGCGTAATATTTGAGGTTGGATATCAATACAGTCTCCTTGTAGTTAATGATCTGTGATTCAAAATTACCAAGGTGTCATAGAGGTGCTATTTAACTTTTGAAAAATGTGTCACATATTTACAAGAAATTGACATTGTGAAAATTAAACGAAAATGAATTAAAAAAAGCTTTACAAAATAAAATGATTAAAAAATAATGCCACAAATAATAAAAGAAATATATGTAATTCAGTATATATGTTAAAAGTATCTGATTCTTTTTTCTTGGAATTACAGCAAATTGTCATAAGGAAAATAAATAACACACAGTTTTCGTTTCCCCTTAAAATTTTGTTCTTACTAGACATTTTTTCAGTATGGCAGAAATTAATTTTGTAATTAAAGTTTTTTGTGTGGGAACTCCATTTTTTTTCTATATCTACCACCTCATCCTATCATCTAAGTTCTATAAAAAATACTGCATAATGCTTTTAAAAGTTAGGTAATATCATTTTCCGTAATTACCATCAGATTTGCTTGCCTTTTTCATACACATTTTGACAAACATTTTTGATGTAAAATTCCGCGTTTATTTCAATAAAAACTTTTTTTTTTAATTTTTGGTGTGAGAAGTTATTATTTCAGTCAAAAATTGACCCTACGATTTATTGCATATATTGTTAGCATAGTCTACTCGAAATGCTTCATTTATTTCACAATTATTTGATGCTTAAATTATTTACCTGCATATATTTTAAGTAGCAAAGTCTAATAATTACTGGTTAGAATTAAAATAGTTTTTAGTTACATATTTTGGAATGATTAACAATTAAGTATACATTTTTCTTGTAAATAAAGTCCCATGTCTCTTTATTCATTTGTGATTCTTTTTTGATAGAAATAATCCAGTCAATGATTGATGCGAAGCAAAAATTCTGATCTGGATTCACATAAAACTATACGATTTTAGCAAATATGCAAATTTTAAAATTAGGCATTTTCTATACTATGATAGCCATCTTCTTGAGTTTACCAAAACTTATCAACCCAACCCATTTGCAAAATAAACATAATTTTAGTTATTGGATTGATCATATTAATGGTCTATATAATAATACAAAAATTATAATATACTTGTCTTATTTTACTTAATGAGTTTTAATGTGTTTAAAATAGTCATTGGAAATATTTAAAACCCTAATACCGTTTTATATTCATATTCAAATGAAATTATTTTGTTTTTTTTAATGTCCTCAGATAAACTACTGAGTGATTGAGTGAATGATTACGTTACATTATTCAGCGATCCCAGAGCTTCTGGCGAGGGATTTCATAACTTTCAACTAAGGTCAAATGACGAGGAGGAGGCCTGAGTGGGCACCCTTCTCCTAAATTCCACACCCTGGGAGAAGACCACACCCTTAGGAGAAGAATTTTTCCACAACACCCTGGGAGGACGTTTGAGACTCGAGATATTTAACGCGCATCGGTACCTTCTGTACGATAGGTCTTCAATAGTACTAGGCTTAAGTCCATGACACGCTGACCCACGAGCCCGTTACCTTGACCACTAGCCTACCACGGCACCCTTAAAATAAACTAACAAGTAATTGTTATTGCTGTTACTTTAGTCGTGTCCTTCTCGAAGGGAAGGAATGAAATTTGCCAGATCTGTGAGACAGGTATAATTTCTTAACGATAGATGGCAACACCACTTATCCCAACCTCCACAATTTAGGCATGGAACTGGAGGGGAGGAAAATATTATCCATCACCCTTCACTCGTGGTTTCGGCTAAGACCGCCCACAAGACTTTCGGACCACCTGATTTAACGAACACGTGCTCCGTGTGTACTCGGAGGGTATTTGGTGGCGTCGGGCATCGAACCAGGCCCACCAGTCTGAAGTTCGATGCTCTAACCACTAGGCTACCCACGACCTACATGTTGCTTATGTTATTTAAGTAAATGCATAAACATGTTACTAACAACAATAAAAATTTCATCTGTGATATATAACATATTTATAACTTTTAAATTTAGTATATTTAAATTAGTCATAATTCCGAAAGTTAATATTTATGTTACTTAATTTAGATTTTTCCTTTACTAAATTTAAACAATAGCTTTATCTAAATTTATCAGATATGAAATTATTTCGGATATAAATCGAATGCATTGGGAATAAATAAAACAATTCATTTCTGTTTCTAAGGAAATGTGTGATCACTTTTCTTTTCTCCTTAAAATATACCATACTTTCCCATAATATCCATGATCCCATTGAGGAAGTTCTGAATGGTTTCTTTTTACATGAGGCCCTATTATACCTACATAATATGTACTGAAGCAATTGCAAATCACTACCCTTCAGAAACTTTATATATTACATCTTCCCTAATGATCATTTGATTTCTCTGACTCAAAAAGCACCATCAATCTTTTCAAAATATTCTCCAATAATTTTCTATCATTATTACTTTTCTAAGATTTATGAAAAGCTGAATGTTTTAGTTCAATAAGGACTTCTGTATGAGTGTTTTTTTTTTCAAGTAGTTTCTTTGAAAATTACATCTGAAATGAAATAGTCCTTACTGGTTATACATGTATGTATGTTTTCATATATTTCTTCAAGTACTTCTGTGTTCAATCATAAGTGTGATTTGAATTTGTAAAGACCAAAGTATCCCGCCCCTTTTTTTTAAATAAAATTGCAGGGGATTTGCTCATTACCTTAAGAAAAATTGAAAAAATTTTATGCATTTAAAATATTTGTTATTTATTTGCTTGTTATAACAATGGATAAAATAAACATTTAAAAGTTATTTTCAAAAATGGTGGATTCACCTAAATGTATTGATTTATATTTTAGTTAATTTTTTTAAAAATTTCTAAATTTGTATCAAATAAAATAAATTAAATTAAAGTATCATTGAAAGATGCATTTATTACAAATTCCACTGCATTAATTAAAGAGTACACCTGTTTTAATTTTATGAAAAAAATACATCAAATGTTAAAGTATTTCTTTCTGATTATTTGAATTATATCTAAAAATTAAGGATAGAAAAAATGACTCATAAATCGCACCTTAATTTCCGATACTAACACTTTCTCTCAGTAAATTGCATTCTGCACGTGAAAAATTTGATTTACAAGAAAGCCTAATAATGCATCTAGCTTTCTGTGTTGGAATAGTTAATTGTATTCTAAATATGATAAAAAGGAATCACAAGTAAGTTTAATAATAAACACAGTTTACAATGAGAACCAATTTGTTTTATTAGTTGTGCGGTTAACATAAATATTTATGGTGCGAAAGATATAAAATGATAAAAATAATATTAAGCTAAATGTCGTTTTGTTTTTAATATTATTGAATGTACAAAGTAAGTAGTGTAGACATGATAAAAGTAATTATAATTTTAAAAATATTATATTTATATACATATTGTTACGAATTTTGTATAAAATAATGTAAATAATTTGTATTTGGATGTGAAATGTCTTTAAATTACTCTATGCCATATTTATTTCATGTTAAAATTGTAATATTCCCAAGCAACGTCGTACCTTACGTGAAAATGACGATTCAATGGGAACTTGGCAATAATATTGGCGATAGAGCCAAGTTGGCATCATTTTTGGCGACCAATTTGGCGACATTGGCGACCATTTTGGCGAGTTCGGTACTTTCTGGATTCTTCTAGAAATTTGTGGAGAAGTCCACACGATCTTATTTCACGATCTTATGACGCGAGCGCATCTTTCCAGAAATTTCGGCCCCGGATATAAATAGAGCGATACACGCCGCAACAGTCAGTCTGGTTTCCACCAGCGAGTAGTGAGCATTGTTTTGATTAGCAGACTTGACTTGATCAGCTCGGCTGTGCTTGTGAATAGTCATTTACATACGTGTATTTTAGACACTGCTTATTGTGTCTGAGTGCTGTTGAAGGTGTGAAATCCTTCTGTTATTTATTCTGTGAATTTTGCTGTTGAATCCTGTATTTCAAGGATTGGTTTCCGACAATAAATACTCATCGCTCTTAAAGAACTGTCTTGTTGTTTACGTCTGATTTTGCATAAAATCCTCGAACCCCGATCTACGTAACAATATTAAATTTTTAAGATTAAGAAACCTACGCGTGGTAACTTAATCCAATCTTCACATTTAAAAGCGATAAACGCATTTTATGTTACCTTGCCGAGCTAAACATTGAATACATGCATTTTAAAAATATTAAAATATGCATTATTTTGCTAACATATACTTATAAAGTTTTGAATGTGAGCTAAAGTCCTCCAGTTCTAAAATACAGACATTTCTTAGCATTTGAGACTTAATCACTCTTGTAAAGGAGTAACATAATTTTAAATTGTTTTTCTAGAAGTTATTTTATGTATTACTTTCCAAAAGCAGGAAGTCTGCTATATAACAAAAATATTAATTAAAATTCTGCGTAAAATTGCTTCTATAAAAGTAAATCTTTATGTTTTATTTTGCCTTATATCACAAAAAGAGAGAGCCCTCAACGAAAGTAAAATAATAAAATGTTTATTTATGTTCGAGAAGTAGATGTTAAGAAAAAAAATGAGTAGATTTTTTTTCTTTACATAAAATCGAAAATTAGAAAATGAATCTCGAATTAACAAAATTTATTTTAAAATTGAAATATTATTTTATAATTGTAAATTGATTTTCTTTCATGTTTTAAATTGAAAATTGTGAACTAAGTATTTAAAATTAAAAAAAGTGTATAGGTACTTGATAATAACAATTTTTCAAAGGTTAATTTGGCATCTACTTATATTTTAAAAATAATGAAGCACAATTTGTAGAAGTAATAATTCATTTCACATATGCTTTATGTATGTGTATGAGTACAGGAAAGAAAGTACAAGAAAAAACAAGGGGCAAAGGAAAAGTCAGACTTTCTTTTGTTTCCTTTTCAAAGTTCTTTTTGGTATCTAAAATGCAAAGGGTTATCAATTATGTATAATAGAAAGCTCTCTGACCCATGATTAAATAAAAAAAAAGTCTAAGTCTCTAGAGGACCTGAGACTGAAATGCGCCAAACAGAAGCCAAACAAAGAAAACCAGAGAACGAAACAAACATCAGGACCGTATTTTCCCAGGAGAATGTCCAAAGATAAGTTGGCGTAATGTCAAGAGTGCAGAATTTATTGAGCAAGACTAAGAATAAAAAAAAAATGCCTGGTCACTGTGGAAAAAACACATTTCAGAAACTAAATTAGAAATAAGAATAATATGCCTTGGCGCTTTTATTTTTTGTGTATGACTTTTAAAGAAATAATAAATTTGATCGCTTTATAAATAAATTTGTAAGTACAGTATATTTCACTTTTTTTCTTAATTTTGGCGGTGAAAAATATTTGTCCTACTTTTCTCTAAATGTTTGATCCATCCGTTCAATAAAACCAATTCAAATAACCGTGAATAAAATAAAAATGATGTGTATCGGTGTTATTTGATTGAGTGTACTTCGGAAGTAAATTTGATTATTTGGGGGGGGGGGGAGTCTGTAAGAAGGAAAATTGCAGAGAAAAATCACTTTAGTTGAAATATGAATATTAAGTTTTATCTACTGATATTCGAATTCAATGTGTCGTAGCCTCTCGCTACCCCTAAGATTCTCAACTCCCCTTCGGGTATTACCCGATTCCGAATGTGTAGGCGGATTAAAGAATTCAGTAGACATCTTAACAAATCAATCTATTTATCGATTTTTCTTAATTAAAGGGATTACACAAATACTATTGAATTTTAAGAACACTAAAACACAGTGGAGAATGAGAAGGGATCAATAATCGTGAACGACAGAATCCGATCTGAATCTACGAAAGATCGACGCGTACAATTACAGCTACACACGTATACTTAATTAAATTCAATATCACTAACCTGATTTCTTATATTATAGCAGGTTCGTCTAGTTGGCTCTTTAGGATCTTGATTGGGTCAACTTAAGATTAGGATTCCTTCTTTAAGAGGCGACTTATATTTTCAGCTATTCCCGCAGTTCTTCTACGAACTAATATTATCCACGACGGTGCGTTGGATTCCCAACGATTCTATTCACAAAATCTACGTTTACATTTGAAAACACTTTCTCATTTCATTTCATTCTCAACCCCCCCCCTCTAACTCTCTAAACCCGAACTTATATAAAATATCTCATTTGCATAAATAACGCTTTGGCTCCCGGTGGAGATTGGTTGAAATAAATAAAACCTGAAAGAATTATTGAGAAGGTTAGTGAAACGCATAAGGACCCGTCACAAATGCACTGAAACCATTTTATTTAATATGAAGCACAGAAATTAGTTTCTTTATATAGTTCTTCTCTATATAGTTTCTTTAAATAACAATGTAATCCCGAAAAGCTGTTAACAATAGAATAATTTGAGGGGGAAAATTCTAAATTTTTTTAAAAGCGTCAAATATACTATTTGAAATTTAAGTAACCTATTGATATCAAGGGTTTTTTTTGGTTGGAGGGCATTGAATATACATAAAACTGTTCTACTACTTGAAAATTTTTGGTTTAATGTGAAAGTATTGAGTAACTGTCCCCTCAGGGGGCTCACCTTCTTTAGGTGAGTACGGGTGTCACAATCCCGAGGTGTCCTAGTGATCTTTTCCTTTTCCCACTGGGTTTACTGTCTTTGGTAAACACGGGCTTCACGAACCCGGGGTGCTCCAGTGATCCTTCTCTATTTTCGACCCTCTTTCTTGTCATTCAATTCATTCCTTCTTTATCTCTTCCCGTCTAGACCACAGATATTAAAACAAATGTTTGGCGCAGTATAGCCGAAATCGGCTCTTGCGCCAATAAACCCCAAAATCATCATTGAGTAACTATATTTTGTTTGAAGTAAACCTACCTCAAATTTCTATCTCCCCTCGAATATTTCCTTCAAGTTAAGTATAAGCATATCACGATACTATTTAATCATGCCGTTATCGAACGTATCGCATATAATTTGCATAAAGTTTTGTATAAAGTTGTTTTCTCCTACGGTGCCAGTTCTTTCCAATACATATAAAATCACGTAATCTGCATATTCGAATGATTGTCATTAAGATATTTAAACGATTAAATATTGGATTGATATACACTCTGTTATAAAAAAAAATATGCACCCTAAAGGAAACAAGGTACTATTACGACATTTAACATAAAGAATATTTCAAAAATATCACTTCGGTATACACAATTGGATTTAAGAAACATAGAGTACATGCATACAACAAATTTACACAATTTAAAAAATACACTGCTGTTGTAAAAAAAGCAACAAAAATGAACGAATCATCAGAATTCAATGAACTTTGCAGCAAATAGCAATTATAGGATGTTGCGTAAAATAGTAAAGTTTCAGAGCCAACGCGCAGGCGTGGCGAGTGCAGCGCCCTCTGAACTGTTGGTGAAAGCTTATAAATATAGGGCTTCAGCAGGACGTTGAAAAAAGTTAATGATTTTTGTTAGTGGCGAACGTATAGCTAGACCAAAGTATGCCTATACGACGAGATAAGGATAAATTCTAACAACTTACGGAGTTTGAACGAAGGAAGTTTATCAGCATTCTAGAAGGAGGATTTTCCAATCGCGCAATAGGAGCTCATGTGCAGCGGAACAGTTCCACAGTGATGCGGGTTTGAAAACAGTGGACCGACAAACACCGAGCAACTCTAAAAACTGGCAGTGGATGGTGAAAGGTGACGTCAGCGTGTGACGATTGACATCTGCGCCACAGGGCAGCTTCTTCCATGCAGTAGGCAGCACGTTGGTCTATTGCTACAGGTGTGTACTAATGTCAGCTTCGTCAATTCGTCGGTGTCTGCTTCAATGTGGATTGAGAGCAAAGGATAATTATACAGGATTCCCCTCATGACAAACCATCGACAGCTACGTCTGCAATAGGCTCATGAGAATAGAACATGGTAGGCTGATTGGACACAAGTTGTCTTTTCAGATGAATCACGCTTCAACTTGTGGGACCATGATGGCCGCATTCATGTTAGACGCTATGTTGGCGAACGTCCAGAGTGCCTTATCGACCAACATTGTGGCCTAACACCCGAAGTTATGGTTTAGGGTGCAATTTCGTACCAGGGATGATCCAATTTGCTAAGAATTGAAGGTAATCTCAATAACAACAGGTACGTTCGCGAAGTGGTACAGTCCGAAGTCGTTCTCTTCCTTCAAGGCATCCCTGGAGCTATTTTTAGCAAGATAATGCAAGTCCGCGCGTTGCAAAGACTGTTCGAAACTTCTGTTCAGCACAACACATGCAACTTCTTCCTTTTCCTGCTTATTCACCGGATATGTCGACTAGTGAGCACGTATGTATCGTGATCGTGATCCGCGTGCTGCAGCTTCAAAATACACACTTTTGCTGCGCATACAAGCAATATGGAATTGTGTTTCACGAGCAGGACATTCAAATCGGTTTGATTTTAAGCCACGTCGTTTAGCAACACTGATTGCAGCTCGTGGTGGCTGCACCCAATACTGATTTTGGACACTTAATATTTTGTTTTTGCTTTGAAAATTTATTCATTTATTTGTTCTAATACGTGTCGTTTGTGCATTAAATTTCATTTAATTCTGAGGATTCCTTCATGGTGTTTCATTTCTTACAAACAGCAGTATATCAGTTTTAGAAGGCAATAATTTTATCCAAAATCTTACCTTTTCTAAAAAACTATGATGCTCTATAATTTATTATGCAAGGTAATAAAGGTTTAAAGCCTTTTGTTTCCCCTTCAATTTCCATTGATACGAAATTGCTTTTACTTTTGGTTAAATGAAAAAGCAACGTTTGCATTTTCAGCATTTTTACAAATATAACCTGCCCTGTGTCTATGTTATTTGTAATAAGTACAACATTAAAATGTGTAACTTCATTTCTGCCAATTTTTTTCCAAGCAACAATAATTTATTATTATCATTTTTGCAAATAACTTCGCGTTCTCGATTTTATAAAAGTTCTTATAAACAAGTTTTGCAGCATTTGATGCTAGCATCTTAAAATAAAGATACATTTTTAAGGATTTATTTTTCAGTGGACCACAAAACACCCCAATAGACCACATGTTCTAACTTTCAAATAATTTTAAAAGTACAATGATTTCATAAAATTTACAAACTTTGCTTCAAAAGTATGTAAACAAACTATCAGTTCAACTTGCAGTTGTTATACTGTTGGTCTAATGTTAATTGTGTATGATTAAGGCTACAGTGTGTGTGTGGACAGTTAAAATGTGGAAAATCGACCAAAATATCGAAAAAAAAATGTGTACTGATTATAATATTTTATTAGCCTCTCTATCAAACGCAAAATTTTTTTTTTTGGTTTTATGCATTTTTTACTGAGTTATAGGGTAGTTTCTCGAATTAGTCATCCATGATCACGCCCCTTTGTTTACATTTTCTAATGTCATGCTATCACAGCTGTCATGCACTTTGACAGGAAAATTTTTATTTACTGTAAACAAAGCCTTGCTAATTTTTGTTTTTAAATACTAATTTATCAAGTTTAGGTTGGCAACACTTTGTTTTAACTGTATCTGAGACCTAAATTGACATTATTTGTTTACCATTCGTTCAAACTTGCGTTTGCATTTTTCGTTCAACTTTACTCAAACTTCATATTGATTTTACCAAAACAAAAAGTTCTTTTCAGAACTAAAGCTCTTTTTAAATCGCATTTTTTTTTAAAATTATTGGTATGGATCTTATATCATCGAGATATAGAAAACCCAAGGGTCGTCCTACCAAAAGGAGGAAGATGTTGTCTGAAAATAGCAAGAAGCGATGGCAAAAATCTCCTGAAACTGTTGATGAAAAAAACAGTATTATGTTGCAGAGAGATCCATTATCTGACCCAAGTACATCTTCCCAACCTGAGGCAAGCTATATTTTCACCCACAAGGCTGTGTTTTCTGAACTATTGCAAAAAGTTATTTGCAAATATTGTACAAACTGTGCCCTTGTTATAAAACAACACAAATCCATGGGATATTCAACAAGAATGGAACTTTTATGTGAATCCTGTAATGAAAGCTATGGAAGTGTGTATTCAAGTTTCCAAGAGGAGTCTAAAAATTCACATGATATTAAGAGCAAGCTGGTGAGTGCCTTCCTATCCATAGGCAGAGCGCATGCTGCTTTGGAAACTTTTTCATCTGAGCTCAACATGCCAACAATGCACAGAAAAACATTTGCCAAATGCATGCACAACTTATCGGTTAAAAACAAGGAAGTGAAGAAAAAAATGCTCGAAATGTCACGTCAAGCAGCTAGAGAAGCTCACATAAAAGTAAAAAAAGTCTTCTCTAAAAAATATCAGGAAATTATTGATGTGAGTGTATCATATGACGGTACATGGCAAAAGAGAGGGCATACATCTAACCTAGGATTAGGAATAATCATCGATGTCATTAGTGTACTTGTCCTTGACTTTGAAGTATTGTCGAAATACTGTCATAATTGCGTTATTACCGGTCGAGATATGGGAGCCGATAGTGCGGAATTTCACATATGGCAAAAAGGACATATGGGTAAGTGTGACAAAAATTTCGATTGAACTTCTAGAGCCATGGAGATGCATGCTGCACTAATTATGTGCACTAATAAGTGTTTGCCAAATGAGATTCTTTTCCCTGCTGAGTGATGGCGACTCGAAAACTTTTCATTTTTTGTCAGAAAATGAAATATATGGTTCTGGGGTAAGAATCGAAAAGGAGAGAAGAGTGCTTAAATCATGGTGCGAAGAGGCCAGGCACATCGTTACGCAACGAAGTAAAAGAGTGGAACGGGAAGAAGGTGACTCTTAGTGGGCGTAAGCAGGGAAGCCTTACAGATAAAAACATAACAAAGTTGCAAAGTTACTACATAAAAGCAATAAAAGATAATGTTTCTAATACCCAAAAAATGAAAACTGCTATATATGCCAGCCTGATGCATTGCTCGTCAACTGAGGAAAATCCTACGAATGGTAAGTGCCCTGAAGGGGAATCATCATGGTGTTTTTATAAAAGAGCAATAGCCAAAGATGAATCCCCAGGGTCACATAGTTCCATGAGAACTTGCTTGTCACAACAAGTAGTTGAAAAAATTATGCCTGTTTACCAACGATTAGCTTCAGACACCATTTTTGAAAGATGCGTAGGAGGCAAGACGCAAAATTGTAATGAAAGTCTGCATAGCTGCATTTGGCGAAAATGCCCAAAAGAGGTATTCATGTTCAAAAGGAGGCTAGAAATAGCAGTTACAGATGCCGTCAAAAAGCACAATTTAGGCTACGTGAATTTACTTGAATCAAAAGATGACTCAAACTTAAATGATAGTTTTTCTTTGACTATTGCTGAAAGACAGGATAAACAACGCATTTCTCAAAACATTTCTGTGAAAAGAGAGAAAAGGAAAAGAAATACTACTAATAAAGATGTAGCCTATATTGGCGGTACTTTTTAATTTTTTTTTCAGACTTAGCAGCAGTTTTCTTTTTATGTGTAATTGAATTTATTACTGTTTTGCATTTTTATAATTTAATTGTATTGAAATACTTTATTTTTACTCGTTGTGATTAATGAAATATATAATATATTATCTGGTTGATGAAATACATTCTGCTAATTTACTTTAGATATTATTAGAAAGTTCTAGCTTATTTTTCAATTTTTATCACTATATATACCACGTGTTAATGTGACTGTTACAATAAATATTGCAGAATCTTTTATATACATATTCTGCACCTATCTTAAGTTTATCTGATATTAGTGTTTTTCAAATTTATACTTACATATCTTTAATTTTTTTAAAAAAATGAGTTGTTTTCTTATAAAATCAAAGAAGATGTTTCTCTCTCAAAATCAAAAATTTGCCTCGAAACTGTCTTGAATTTTTGTAATTTAATCCTATTGAAATATTACTTATTGTGATTTATGCAATATGTAATATATTATCTAGTTGAGATGAAATAATAATGGAATACATTCTGCTAATTTATTTCTGATATTATTAGAAAGTTCCAGCTTACTTTTCAATTTTTATCACTATATGTACCGCATGTCGATGTGACTGTTGCAATAAATATTGCACTTATATGTATATATTCTGCACTTATCTTACATTTGTTACGATAATAGTGTTTTTCTATTTCAAATTTATATTTATATCTTCATTTTTTTATAAAAAAGCTGAGTAAATTTTCTTTAAAATAAAAAAAGCTGTTTTTCTCAAAATCAAAAATTTGTCTTGAAACCAAAATTCAAAATGTTCCATGCGTTGCAATTTTTGTCGGATTATAACAAAACTTTCCAAAAGTATTCTTCTAATATGTAATTATAACTTCTTGGATGCATTGTAGCAATAGTGATAGAGTGAAAGAAGAAATTAAAGTTTTTTATGTATAAAATCATTAAAATTCTTGAAAATTTCATATAAAAATTTGCGTTTACCCATATTTTGTAAATTATCTTATAAAACATTACATTGCATGCATAAATTTCTAAAGAATTGCTTAAAGATGTTAAATCAGTTAAAAATATGAAATTTAAAATAAAATCAAAACGCATGAAACGTTTTGAAATTTTGAAATTATCGTTAAATTTTTTTTAAAAAATTTTAAATTTCTTAAAAACTACTCATTTTTTTTCACCAAATTTTTTATATGGTTTTAGTTATAACTTAAATACAAGCAGTCAAAATTTGGAGCATGTGTGTAACAAATTTTAAAAAAAAATTACTGTCCACTGTAGCCTTAAATGAAAAAAGCTAACTGGCTTTGTAGCTGCTTCACAGATTTAAAAGGCTAATATTTACACAGTTATCTGTCAAAGTGGGCATGGCATGGCAACTGATTATTTATAAAATTCATTTGGATATACTTCTAATTCAAAAAATAGAAGGAAATGTCATGAATTGGAGATTTTAAAAATGTCGAAATCTCAAAATCGATAATCAGAAAATATTTAGCCTTCTGACTTCTCTTAAAAAGAGAAAGCAAATGATTACAAATTCAGAAGAACAGACTGTTTTATTAAGAAGGCATGGCACGAAAAAGGTTACAAATCAGTAAGTATCAGCCACCTCTGGCAGCTATACAAGCCGAAACACGATATGACATCGAATCAATAAGGTCACCTATTACCTCCTGTGGAAGACCATGCCATATCCTTTGCAATCGGGCCGTAAATTCACCTTTATTCCAGAAAGGCTGCAGTTGCCTTTTGTACATGACACAGATGTGTTCTATTGGCTAGAGGTCTGGTAACCTGGCAGATCACAGGAGTACGTCATATCCTTTAAACATTGTAGGAAAAGTCACGCATTATGTGGACGGGTGTTGTCTTGCTGGCAAATGGTACCTAGGCGACTGAATAGCATAGGCCATACAACTGGCTGGCGTTAAGACCTCAGCGAAGTAACTGCATACTGTCAAAGTGTGTTGAACGAAAACTAAAGGTGATCGCGTGTCCCGACAAATCACTTCCTTCATTGTCAAACCTTCAGTTTTCCCCACATTATCGACAACAGATACGTGCTCGAACCGGTGGCCTGGCCGCCTCCACACGAGTATGCGCTAGTCATCAGCACTGAGAATGATTCGAGATACATTGCTGAAGATCACACGCCTCCAGTTGGTCAAATTCCAGCTTGCCCGAGTTCTGCAAAAATCCTATCGACACTGCCTATGATGTGAGGACAGTGGTAGACATCTTTATGATCATCGGCCAGTCGTCTCCGAATGGTTTTCCGTGATACCACCGGATGTTCAGAAGGGGGTTAATGGAGTCGAATTGATTCTTTTGACGTTGTTGATGAGGAGGTTACCGCTCTTATCATCGCGCGCATTTGTGTTTTTGCGACCCCCTGATCCTCTGTGATGGTAGACTATATCTACCGAGATCCATTGTTGCCAATGGATACCAACGACAACCACAACTACCACATCGCTCCAACCAAGGTGGAAGCCAATACACCTATTCGACCAACTTGCTCCTATTATACACTTTCTCTCAATGTCCGACAATTGGGCGTACAATCACCGGCTATGTCTCCACAACTTTTTTAGTCACGATACTATCCAAGCAAGTTGCCAGAATTGTTTGAATAACTTTACGGTCCAAAAAATTATAATTTCAAACTTTCTCAGCTGCGCATAACGTGCTTACCCTTGTTTCATTGGTATTATTTGCATATCTCTTATTAGAATACATTCCTGTCGAATTTCGTGATAGTAGCTTGATTTCATCTGGGTTCATATATTTGTTGTTAAAAAGTGTATTTCGGCTTAGGAATTCAACTGGTTGGATTGAAGTTCATACATTTAATGTTTAAAGTTTTTCAGAGTTTTATTTAATGTTTTTTGAGTTTCACTGCGTACATAATCGAGGATTAATTCCATTTTAATTTGCATCATAGTTCTCCAAATTTTTCAGTTAATTTCTGTATCCCAATGATTGTGGTCACGAGTCGATGGCCTTTATTATCTAACCGAAGTTTCGAGACATGGTGTCAGAGTAGACCTACCCTGCACATAGGCTGTTGCTCGCAAAATCAGTTTTGACTCTAAGTCCTCACAATAGCGGGGTATGAAAGCAAGGACAGTGAGGGGTGACAGCTCAATTATCGTTCTTGCCACTTGACTTAGGTTGAAAATTTTGAGGTTTACAGTCTGCAACGTTATTTAACTTTCACTCACTCCCGTTTCTTGGTTCCAAAATTTATAAAAAAAGGTAATACAATGAATGGATATACTTAAAATTCTCTCAGTTTCATTTAAGTATATAAACCAAGCTAAAATATATTTTTACTGGTCAAATCGTTTAGTTTTAAACTATTTTCTATTACAATTAAAATAAGACTAAATAAATGAAAGATTCGTTGTAAATTTTCATTATTTATCTAAAACAAGTTACATGTTTAAAAAAATGAACAAAACATTAATTTGTGAAATTGTATGACATTGCATTATATTTTTGTAAAATACTAAGCCAAAAATAATATTTTTAGAAATATAAAGTATTGTAAAAAGTTAAGTTGATATGAAATGTTAAAAGTTGAATATCAACTGTAATATTTCGTTCTCTGACTCAAAAAAGAAAGCATAATGATTCAGGAAATTTTCGAAGAAGTACCATCCATGAATATTTTATTGAAGAAATTCCGGAAAACTTCCAGTTTGAAGCAGAAAAATAAACTCTTATAAAAGCTAGGTTTAAGTATTTTTCGAATTATCTTTCCTTAGAAATTCCATTCCAAATAAAAAAATATTTATAGTTTTGGTAATATTTTTTCCTTAAGTTTTTAACAAGAAACGAAATAAAAAGAAAAAGTCAATTTTTAGAACATATCTGTCATTCTTTACTTTTTCTTATTTAAGAATAGAATTTTTTTCAACGCCTGCAGTAAGAAAACTTTCTTCCAACGTCACTTTCTTGCTTCTTTGGTGATTTTTGCGGCTGACCAGAAAAGATATTTTTCCAATAAGCGTTTTTTTCTCACAGTTTGTCTCAACTGTGAAAGGTTATCAATAGTGAACAGTTTTGCACATTGGGCATATATATTGTGGTAGGTTGTTATTTTTGTCATTCCCTCGAAAATGCTTAATAGTCTCTATTTTTCTTTATTTGCCCATTCACTTAAACTTTTCTTCTTGAATGGAAGTTTGTATGTATAAATGTATATATATATCCATTTCATAAATAATAAATATCTTTAGTCCTTTGATTGTGTAGTGTGAATGTAATGTATATATATATATATATATATATAGTAACATAAAATGAAAGAAATACATGGCATAATAAAATTGATAATACAAAATAATATCACTAACAAAGCTAGAAGATTTAAACAGATTTCAAGAAACACACTTTAAAAATGATGGAAGAGTCTATTATAGAAGAATTAACTAAGCGTATGTACAACATGAACAGAATTAGAACTTTAAAATGTAAGAAGCCAAAAGAGTCAATAGACTAAAATGAAGACCTGTTATGATTTCTAAACTGTTGCTGAATTAGGACCAGCAAAATTTAGGTTAAATATATTTTATGGATCCTACATTCCCCTGTTCAGCAGAAATTTTATACATAACAGGAAAACGTATCAATATTGAAAAGTTAGGCCTATATATATATATATATATATATAATATATATACATACATATATATACATACATATATATATATATACATATATATATACATAATATATATAGCAGTAAATAATTAAAATATATATAATATATATATATATATATAAAGAGAAAGATAGATAGATTGAGGTAGATAAATAGATAGATACATATAGTTAGATATACTTTTTTGTGGAGTTATAGGAAATGAATATATAATTACCAATGTGTGTATTATTATTATTATTATTATTTATAAATAATTAAGATAGTGATGTATATTAAGAAACTTAAATTCCATTTAGTGAATGTTTACTTTTATTAAATATACAAAATATCATAGTTCCAAATAATAAAAGTGTAGTGAGGGCGATGCATGTTATATGTCTCGAAGTTCAGTGTTCTTAAAATGGCGATGTGCAGGAGTTTGGAGAATGTTTTGCTTTCTCATGTGCCATGCTTGGCATGTAACTGTGGTTCAAAATTTCATTACAGTCCTGTTGTTTTGAAATGTGATGGTATAATGTTAATCAACAATGACTCAGTTAATGAGGCATTTTTAATATTATTAATGCAGCGATTCTCAAACTGTGTGGCTTGACTTCCCAGGGGAGAGGAAAACTCTAGAATGTGGTGTGTGTGCACCGAGAGCATACAGAAAAATTTAAAATCAAAGTCGTTTTTCTACCACAGACATATCAACACAGAATTAAATATACGCATTGGAATGAGCATCTTTATTGCTATCCGTTGCCTTATCAAGCTAAATTGGGAACAATTTGTCACGCAACTTTCCAAAAAGCTGTTGCTGTGCATCTTCAACTATATCGTTGATTGGAGGGAGTTAACATTATCATTTAAAAAAAGTATGAACTGCTAATGTTTAGCAAAATTATCTCAACATAGTTCTACAATCCTAACTACAGATGGTAAAATAAGCTTTTCTCCAGGTACATGTGGCTATTTTATATGATACTTTGTAAGAACAAGTAAACATTTTTCCTGTATGGACAAATATTTTTTGAAAGATAATTTTGTTTTTTATATGATTTTAATTTTTTTTTCAGAAAATTCTCGAGTCCTGTCACATACTCACCGTCAATCGTGTTTCAAAATGTCGTTTATATTAATTAATTTTCATACTGTTGCTGCAAATACTTTTGAGCAAATAACACACATGGGCTCTTTTTTCTTCACTTACTACACGATTAATAAAACCAAAATTTAAGTATACTTAAGTGAATATTTTCTTGATTTAATTTTAAAACTCACTTTTGTTTGTGCAGTAGTTGATACTTTTTAACCATCTAAGGTTCACTTTCGATTTAAAAATCTTTCCATGATTCCGTTTAAAAATCTAAATAGTTAACCATTAATATTATTGCCATTTTTATTATTTAAATTGCAATTAATGCACAAATTACAAAATGTACATTCAAGACAGATTCGATAGCGTTAGAAGGATCAACGTGACAGAGACTGATTGTAATTGTACGAGGGACTGCATTTATATAAGCTTTGTTCACGATGTCACGAAAATGTCAAATGCGATGGATACAAGACAGAGAGAAACATGTATTATGTACATTTCTAATGACTTTTTACACTTTTAGAAATTAATAATTTGAGAAAAAATATTTAATTTCTGGAAAAATAATTTAGCATTATGTTCCAATCGAAAAATTAAAAAGGGAACGTAGCATGGTATTTGTCGTATTACTTAATCCTTTCCCGACTGGTGTGTCATATATTCACCAGTCTATGCCCCCTTATCTGATGCCAGGACGTTCAATGCACTTTTCTGTGGGGACGAGCAATCCTGTAGAACCTGCAAGAAACGAGATTCACCAGTGCATCATTCGGCAGCTGGTGACATTTCGGGAGGATGCAGGTGCAATACAGCAGTCTCTGCATTGTTTAACGTTGGTCAGTACATCATCGCGAAAAGGTTAAAAGCCATTTAACTAAAATAGATATTACTTAAAAGTTACATATGCAAAATTGAATACTATCATCATAATTTGTATGGTTTATAATTAATGTCGTAATTCAGCTTTAATATCAAAATACCGCATTAATATTGCATTCAATGCACTGCTATTGTTTGGGGAGGAACAATGGAAGAGCTATGGTTTAAAATTGGGACAAAAATATTGAAAGTTTGAGAAGCATTGTATCAATGTAATAAAGTTTTAATTCTGACAATGTTTCAATAAAACTGAGCTTACTTTCATGCTCTTAGTTATAAAAACAAAACTGAGTACTTCATTTCACTATAAAAAGTATAAATTTTTATGTCTATTATTATTTTGATATTTCAGAATTATGCTGCTTAAAATAATATCTATTGAAATAGAAATAGTCATAATTCAAAGCCTGTTTTTTACCTCGTAATGCCTTGAGTGTTAAAAAAATTAATAGAACGTTTTTTTTGTAAAGGACACAAATTAAAATAATATAGAGTCTACTATGTAGGTAGAATTACTTAAACAATGCATAAACACCCCGTACACATTGGCCACTTGTCTTCAAACTTTATCAAATCATGGAACCCTAAGACATATTAGGCGTTTGGAGGAGGGGGGATCGTATCATGGAAGAATATATCTTAAAAAATACTTCAAATAGATCAACATATTATATGAATATTGTGTGCAAAATAAAATAATTACAGTTTTTCTTACGAAAGAATTTTAGTTTAAAAATTATGTAATTTAAGGTTTCCGACTACCCTAGAATTGTGAATTTTGTCAAAAATTGACAACATTTTCCTTTTATTTTATAGACTATATTATTAACTTTATAAAAATGCCAAGTTTATTATAAAGCTACAAGTGTTTTAGTAAAAGCAGATGCCATTATATTTAGCAAGACGTCATACTTTAAAAGGCGTTTTACTCGAAATGTGTTTTTTCTGAAAATGCTCTAACAGGAACAGCGTTTGCTCAAAAAAGTTTTCAAAATAATTAACTGTAATTTCTTGTGTATATTTTGTATAATGGTAGAAAAGTTTTAGCCATCAGATTTATCAATCACTGTTTTATTACAAATTTTACAGTCCCGTATGTTAATATAATCAACGTTTTTTAAGCAATTTCATATAACAACTAAGATAATGTGCTCTAAATTTTGTAAAAATTAAAATATCTCTTATCCTGAAGGTCATTTCAAAAATAAATAAAAAAGCAACGCATCAAAATTTAAAATCTATTCATAAACTTTTGGTACTGAGTGGGCCGCGTTTATGTTATTTTTTGTTAATTTTTACTCATTTTTTCCCATTTTAGTAACAATAATTTATTTTTATCTTCTTCATTATAGCATATTTTTCTTAAAATGTGCTAAACAAATCTAAAAACCACAAGAAAATCTCCATACCTCCATTTTTAATGAAAAAAGTTCTCGCAAGTATTCGGATAATGATATTACTCCGTGCTTTAGGTTTTACCTTCTCTTCCATGTTTTGTGACCGTGATATTCTTATGTATACGTTTATGCCTGATTTTTTTTTGTGCACCTAATTGCAAAATCAAGCTCTGTTGAAGTACTCCCGCATTTCACATTTTGCATTTAATTTGATTCAATATTTAGTTTCTGTTGCCAAGTTAAAATATATTTGACGTAAACATTTGTTTCGAAAGACATTTAAATGATCCAACAGGGTGGCGTAGTTCGTTAGGTACTGACCTTCTGCTCCTGAATTTGTGGGTTCAACTCCGGGGCAAATATGTGGATTTTCATTGTATAAAAATTCGACCGCGTCGATGTCGAATGATTATACGACCTATTAAAGATTTATCGATGGCTTGTTTGGATTGGGTGCTCTTAGAGAAGGTAAATTCTTCATCGCCAGAGCTTCGGGGAATCTCTCTCGAGAGGAAACTGAGAATCAAAAATAACATTGTGGCAATTAGTATTCACTTATATAGTATCACACTAAAAATGATACCAGTTCTTGGTGAATGTAATTGGTCTGCAATAGTAATTACCATAATCCGCTACCCCATTTGAAAGGAAAAAAAACACTGAAATGCTTATAATTGTGTGAAATAAGCCTTCTGATTTATTATTGTATTTGAAATACTTTTTTATTCATCAATTCATTGTTTCCTCTGCTAAAAAATATTATATTTTATTTTTTGAAATTTAAGTCCAGTATAATAATTTTTATTAGTTGAACATATTATTTTTTGAAGAAATTGCAAGTGCACGAACACATTTGTGAGCCACAGTATATATTTTTATTTTTAATGACCTTTAAAATTAAAAAAGAAATTGGTCTTACTATTTGATATTAAATGTGTTTTATAGAAAAAAATATGTTGAAATTTTCCCACTGAGTAAAATTTTAGGAATTCAGCTACATGGGTTTCCTTACAAATATCTAAAGTTTACAATCATTTCTAAGAGGCACATTATGAGTATAATTTCAAATATATTTGTATAAAAGATTTTTTTTCTTTTCATTTTATCACGAAGGTTTTAAACTAATTTTTGTTCTCGATATTGATACTGAGCATGAACCAATCTTTGATGAACAAAATTACCCGATATTAAATTTACATAATTAAACTTTCAAATTATAGTACATCAGTTGAGAAATTGAACAATAAAGATTTTCAATCAAACTATTTGCAAAAGCCTAAAAGGAAGACTAATAACATGACTGTTTTGAGCGGCTTTTAAAGTTGAAGG